>NMUG010001348.1:0-18166 GCA_002855965.1 Monotropa hypopitys
CCACCAACACCACCGAAATCCACCACTGAAACCCCTTGCTCCGATCCCCTCTCACTGCTCAATCTCTCTCATGATGGACAAAGAGTCAACTACGTGGTTCAAAGAGTCTTATTCACACCCAAGACAGAAGATCCAAGTCAAAGGCACAACATCTTCCAATCCAGTTGTTCCATCGAAAGGAAAATTTGTGATTTGATTGTGGAAGTTGCGAGAACATCGTGGCAAGGAGGCTAGTACATCACTTGGAGTTGTCAACCGAGCCACATCCATCTCCATATAGCTTTGGTTGGATCCAAAAAGACCCTACGGTAGAGGTAACATAAATTTGTAAATTTTCTCATTCCATTGAAAATTTTTATTCTTCTACAGTGGGGTGCGATGTGATAGATATGGATGCGAGTCGTGTGTTGCTGCATAGGCCGCGGCAATTTGATATGGACCTTGTGTACAAGGGGCGTGACAACACCTATTCTTTTACTTGGGAATCATATAAGGTTGTCATGCTTCCTTTCAATCATAAGGTGCCCGTCACACTACCAAAATTCGAGTACTCATCTTTCCTAGTTATCACGAGTACGGAGGAAGATTTGTATCAGATTTAAAAATCTCGGAGCAAACATTAGTTGTGGACAATAATACAGGTGTTTTTAAAGAGAAAAAGCTAATTTCGGGAAATAAGGAATTTAACGAGATTATTGGGGACAAGGCAACAGTTGACGAACACAAACATGCCAAACTATTCCATGAAGGAGATTTAGTAATGATATTTTTACAGAAGGAAATGTCTCTTGTTGGGACATATATGAAGTTACATCCGAGAAAATATGGTTTGTACCAAGTTCTGAAACAAATCAAGGATGATGTGTATGTTTTTGATCTTCCTGACTCCCTCAGAATTTCTAAAGCTTTTAATATTGTTGATTTATCTGAGTGTCACGAGGAGAATCCATTTTATCCTGACTTGAACTCGAGGTCGAGTTCTTTAGAAGAAGGGGATTGATGTAGGACAATTTGTGTCTCAATGTCGAAATAAAAAAAAATAGAAAAAGTCAAAAAAAATTTATTATCTAGAAATTGGAATTTAAATCAAGAAACTCTAAAATATCGATGTTCCGATGCACAAATGTGGAAATCAAAGCAATACATATTACCACTTGATATTGATAACACAACCCACAAGCATCCAGAAGCAGTGGCCATCGATAGCTACTGCAGTGCAAGACCAAGGCTATCGGTAGCCACATGTCCCAAGGCAGCCAGAGTAGCTGGTTACCAGTAACCACTTCAACACCACCAATAATGGTTACCGATAACCCATGTATCGGGGAGGTCATTACCGGTAGCCAGAAATCCGGATGGAAAACCGAACAACTCATTAAACTTCATGTTTTAAGGATAATTAAGTAATTATCTTAGGATCGTTCTTTATTTAAATCTCCTATTTAGTCTAGAAGATTGTTATTTAGACTTTCTTATTTAATTAGGATTCTTTCTTTTATGTAAATTGCTAATTAGATTAGGATTTCAATTCCTATTTGGGTTAGAAATCTTTTATTTGCTAGTTAGATTAGAAGTCTTTTCCATATTAGTTTAAAAAATAACTTTTAGTCTATTCATTATGTACAATTTTTTATTAGCAATGCAATTTGGAGATTCTTTCTGTTTCTTGTGTGCAAGAAAGTTTTTGAATTTTTGAGGTTTATCTCACCTGAAATAGTACGCTATTTATTATTTTGTGTAATGCGCTGCGCTAATTTTTCTTTAAACAAAAAGAGTAAACAATGCGTTGGAGAGAGAGACCTGAGAGGGCTTGCGAGGGAGGGGCCTCCAGAAACACATTCCACCAAATCGATTAGCTGCCTCCTTGACGGACTCGAACGGTGCTGACGTGTCGATTTCAGCCCTCAGGCTGTTCACTATCATCTTCTTCCCCGAACCAGGGTCAGTTTCACTGGCTATGGGTCCCATTTCGGCATTCTTACTATCTTCTCCATGTGAATCTGCTTCTAGGCTTTCGAATGCCTCGGAAATCACTCGGGTACTGCAATCTAAGGCCTTAGCAGCCATTGATACGACCACAACAGAACCCTTTTACTACTAACAAGCAGTTGGGGACCCACATACATGAGAGTAGGCTTGTGGGTAAATTAGAAGGTGAATGAACGATTAAGTTCTTAAAGGTATTTTAGAAAATTTAAAAAATGTATACACCTTCACCACTCCCCTTTTATATATAGTGGTCACACGGTTCGATTTTCCAGACAACGGAAAAGTCGAAGGAGTACAGGAGAGGGGAGTCCTGCATAGGCACACGCAGTGAATCCGAGTAATTGATAAATATAAATGTTTCATTTATTTTTATTCAGAAATTAAATCTAAAATTTATTAATGAAAATATAAAAATTAATATTTTGTACAATTATTTAAAATACTATTTTAACATTTATTAATATTCATTTTTTATGTGAATAGATAGAGATGAGAATTTCAGACACAATACGACAACACGATTAAGATTGATGATTTCTAACACTAAACACATATATGACATGACACGATAACATGATATATTTTATTGGTTGGTTTTTGATTGAGATTGTCACTCGTAAAATTTTAAAATATTATTTAGGGATTTTTTAGAAATTATTTAAATTTTTTTGAAATTTTGAAAATTAAATTACGATTTATTTCCTAATTTCTTAATTTTATTAATTTTACCTCTTCCCCCTTATGTATATCGAAATAGGCAATGTGCTCATTTCCCCAATAACTTGCATTTTGATATGGGACTTTGCCCCTTTGAGCCTGTATTTCGATATAAGGCCATATTGAATGGCTCACAAATTGAAATACAAGCCTCATATTCCTTTTGAGTGGTGACATTTCGATATAAGGATTTTTTGCATTTCGATTGCATTTTGATTGCATTTCGATATGTAAGGGTTGCATATCGAAATGCATATACTGTGAGGAGTGACCATAGAGGTTGCATATCGATATGCAAGCCTCTTTGCATATCGATATATAGGCTTCGTAGGGGTGCCCAGTGGGCGTGTATTTCGATATGTGTTTTATGCACATATCGAAATACAGAGTGTTCAGTAGATTAGGGATTCAAGTTTGGGGGCATTTTGGTCCTTTTCCATACATTGTGGGTATATCTGTGTGTCTGAGAGAGAGTTTTAAATTAAATGACAGCCTCTTCTCCTCTCTCAATCATGTAAGTCTCTCTCTCTCTCATCTCTCCCGAATCTCTCTCTCCCCTTCTCTCTCATTTCTCTATCTCTAAGGCTTTTGGAGATAAGCTCTTCACCAACATTGACGAGCGCCTCGAGGGCTACGCTGTGACGATCTCGGATCGTTGAGTCGTCGAGAATCCCTCATCTAGGAATTTCGAGATTTATGGTTCCGGTGGGTAACTTCTCTCGTCTCTCCTTTGTGTGCTTGCGTGTGTGTGTTTTCCCTTATGTTTACTCTTCCCTAGGTTTTCCTAAAAAACATATTGATATGTAGTTTGTATGAGTTTGGATTGGTGTTGAGAGAGTTAGTAGTTTTGGGTTCGTATGAGGTTTAGGAGAGTGTATTTTTTTCTTTCGCATTTATGAAGGTCAGTGTTCAATGGAATGTTGAGGTTAGTTTTAATGGTTGGTTTGAGACTTGGAGTTTGTCCTTGAGGTCTTAGGAAGTGTTAATGGACTTGTGGTGTCCTAAGGCGACCTTGGAATTCAATGGCCACTATGTGTTCGACAAAATGCCCTTATGGATTAGAAGTCTGATTTGGGAACCCAATGAGTAGTCTTGAGGATAATCGAGGTTCTAGGTAACTTCGGAACTACTTGGGTTGTGTGTGTTCAACTTGTCCCTTAGTTGGGCATTGAAGTGAAATTGAGTTTTGGCATGGTTTTCCTAGTATGTGTTTGATGCGAAATGATATCCCTAGAGTTGGTTAGAGAACTTGAAATATACGCAGCAGAATATTATTCATTCATTCATGTCAGACCATACAAGGAATGGGACAATAAATAGGTTGATGCCAACCTCCTAAACAAACCTCCTACCATACTAACAACCATGATCCTAACAGCTAGCAAGGACAAGACAAAACAGAATATTTGTACCACAGAATATATTTCTGAGCTGTCAGAAATATAACCAACTGATCTAGATTATACGGACAGAATTGGTTAGGATAGGATAATGGATAATGGGAAGGTTTATGCAGGATCTTCAACAACCACCCTCAAACTATGTGGTGGATTTGCCACATTCACTTTGTCTCTTGAAGCAATGAACTTGGTTCCAGTGAGAGGCTTGGTGAGACAATCAGCAAGCTGGTTGGAAGATGACACATGTGAAACATGAATGTGATCATTAAGGACATGATGTCTGATGAAATGAACATCAATTTCAATGTGTTTGGTTCTGGAGTGAAAAACAGGATTTTTGGCTAGAGATTCAACACCAGCATTGTCACAATATAATTCTGGTGTGACTTTGAGCTAAACATGGAGTTCTTTTAAAAGAGATTGGAGCCACAGAACTTCAGCTGCAAGATGGGACAAGGCTCTATATTCAGATTCTGTGCTGGATTTTGAGACAACTTGTTGCTTTTTGGAAGACCAAGATACCAAGGACTGGCCTAGGTAGACACAGTACCTAGCTATGGACTTTCTGTCAGTAGGATTGCACCCCCAGTCAGCATCAGATAACCCTTCAATCTTCAGAGGACCACCTACTCTAAAATGAAGACCAAAATGTGGAGTCCCTTTGATGTACCTCAACACTCTTTTGAGAGCATTCCAATGTGTAGTTGTGGGAACACTCATAAATTGGCTAAGAGTGTTGACAGCAAAAGAGATGTCAGGTCTAGTGAAGGTGAGATATTGAAGACTTCCCACAGCACTCCTGTAGACTGATGCATTGGACAAGAGTGTTCCCTCATCTGGTCTTAGGATCTTACTGGCAGTCATAGGAGTAGAACATGGCTTGGCATTTAACATTTCTAGTTTAGCAAGGAGTTGCATGGCATACTGCTTTTGACTTAGAACTAGGAGATTAGATTGCCTGTGAACTTCCATCCCAAGAAAGTGAGATAGGGATCCAAGGTCCTTTAGAGGAAATCTGCAGTGAAGAACCTTGATAAAGCTATTGATGGTGGTGATTGAGTTACATGTGATAAGAAAGTCATCCACATAGACAAGTACATAAAGAAGAGTGGTATTGTGTTTGAACACAAATAATGAAGTATCTGAAGCAGATTGTTTGAACCCCCACTTTATCAGCTGATTTTTAAGTTCTACAAACCATGCTCTAGGTACTTGTTTCAAGCCATATAGAGCCTTTTTCAATTTGCACACATGATAGGGTTTGTGAGGATCAACAAAGCCTTCTGGTTGAGGCATAAAAACAAGTTCATTCAAGGTTCCATTGAGAAAGGCATTGTTAATATCCACTTGTTGTATAGGCCAATGATGATGGACAGCCAAGGACAGAATAACTCTAATTGTTGATGACTTGGCAACAGGACCGAATGTGTCATTGAACTCTATTCCAGGTTGTTGATGAAACCCCTTTGCCACCAACCTTGCTTTATGTTTAATAACTTTGCCATTGGGACCAAGTTTTATTTTGAAAATCCATTTGTTTCCAACCAAGTGGTGAGATGGACTTGGTGGAACTAAGTCCCAGGTGTTGTTAAGACACAAAGCTTTGTATTCATCTTTCATTGCAGTAGTCCATTGTGGATGAGATAGAGCATCTTCAACTTTGCATGGTTTAGACTCAACTCCTTGAGATATGTTGGCAGTGAGACACTGAACCTTTGATTTGTCTTAACTATTCCACTTCTGGACCTGGTTTGCATTGGATGTGGAGTACATTGAATACTTCTTTTCTTTGATCTGGTTTCAGTGGCAGGTTGAGACTCAGGAGGAGCGGTATTGGAGCTCTCATGTTCATCAGGATCATTGTTCTCCTCATGGTTACTGTCAATTCTGGGAGAGATGTGTTCACCATCTTGTGGTTGAACAGATCTATGTGGAGAACTATTATTCAGAGATAGATTTTCCCTTGGAGTCTGTTGATGGTGAGTATCATGTTCTTGATTTGACAAAGTTTGCAAAGACTTAAGACTGAAGGATGATTCCAGAGAACCAGGTGGTGAGTTGAGACAAGAAGTGATCTGACATGTTTTGTGAAGATGAGGGAACAAGGATTCATTAAAAGTAACATCTCTTGAAATGAACATCCTACCAGTTGGACTAAGGCATATATGACCTTTGTGATGAGGACTAAGACCAAGATAGGTGCATTGTTGTGTATGAAATTGAAATGTGTGAGTGTGATATGGTTTGAGGAGAGGATAACAAGCACAACCAAAGATTTTATAGTTAGAGTAGCTCGGAATTTTCTTGTATAGCATTTGAAAAGGTGACTTGAGGTGTAACACAGGGGTAGGAAGAATATTGATGAGATGAACTGAGTGTTCAAAGCTATGCCACCAGTATTTCAGGGGTAGATGAGCTTGTGCCAACAAAGTTAGCCCAGTCTCAGTAATATGCCTATGCTTCCTTTCAACCTTACCATTCTGGGCATGAGTGTGAGGGCAAGGATGCCTAAATTTGATCCCATAGTAATTTAGTAGAGGTTCAAATGATCTGAATTCACCACCCCAATCTGATTAGATTTGTTTAATCTTGAGATTGTGTTGATTTTCAACAAGGTTTTTGAATTTGAGAAAAGTGCCAAGTGCTTTAGACTTATGCTTTAGGGGGAAATCCAGGTATACCTACTGAAGTCATCCACAAAACTAATGTAGTAAGATAAGCCATTTACTGATTGAGTAGGAACAGGACCCCACAAATCAATGTGAATTAGTTCAAGAGGTTGTGTGGAAACGTTAAGAGACACAGAGTAGGGAAGAGCATGAAGTTTACCAAATTGACATGGTTCACAAAATGACAGAATTTTATTATCACCAAAGGACTTATTACATAACTTGAGGACATATTTCAGGACAGCCAAAGATGGATGTCCAAGTCTTCTATGCCAAAGATCCAGAAGACTAACATCAGAGGTACATGACACAAAGGTGATTTTGGGGCTTCTACTCTTGGTTTAAGGACAATGCTTTGGCATTCCTTGAACATGATACAAGCCATCTTCAAGCACTCCTTTCAGCAATACTTCCTTGGTGACTTTGTCCTTCACAAAGCAACCATTATTAGTAAACTCTACAACAATAGGATTGTCACACACAAGTTGTGATATACTTAAAAGGTTCTTAGTAATATCAGGGACACAATACATATCTTTTAGGGACCAATAGGTTTTGAGTGAGGGGTTAGATAAACAGCTTGATCCAACATGTGTAATGGAAAGTTTCTTACCATTTCCAATGATAACACCATCATTAACTTCATAAGCACTACTGATGCTCAGATTGTTAAGGTCAGATGTAATGTGATTGCTAGCTCCTGAGTCAAAATACCAGACAGGATCAGAAACAGATTCTGGTGAAGCAACATAGGCTGAGGTTTGTTTGTTGTCACTAGGATGTGAATTCTTGAAGCCAACCTCAAACCTGTGCCAGCATTCTAAGGCAATGTGGCCAGGTTTGTTGCAGATTTGACACATGGTCCTCTGAGCATTATTTTTTGGATAGAAATTTGGTCTGCTTGGTCCCCTGTGTCTTCCTCTACTTCTCACATAACCTCTTCCTCTATTTGTTCCCTGGTAGCCAGAAAAGTGACCAGTCCCTTGAGTCTTATGATGGGTGGCACTATTGCCTCCTGGGGTGAAGACAGTATTGGCAGAAGGTGAACTCAGGTTATAGGTGGTAGAGTTATACGTAATCAGGAGTCTCTCATGAGTTAGGAGTTGAGACTGGACCTCAGCCCAGGTGAGATAGGTAACTCTAGTTGTAACAATTACCACAACTGATTCAAATTCTCTAGCAAGACCTCCCAGGGTTGCCAAAATGAGTTCTGAATTAGATATAGGGTGCCCTGCTGCAGTGAGATTGTCAGACAAATTTTTCATGTTGGCAAGATAATCAGCCATAGTTTTTTATCCTTTCTCAGCTTTTGTTAAGGCATCCTTATATTCCAGAATTTGTGACTGGGACTGGCTGTTGAAGAGGACTTCAAGTGTTTTCCAAACTTCATAGGATGTTGAGCAACCAATAACCTCAGTCAGAGCCTGTTCTGTCATGGAGCCTAGGAGCCAACCAAGAATGAGTTGGTCTGTTGTAACCCATTCTTCGTAGGATGGATTGACCTGGAGCCCAGAGCCTAGTATTTGAATCACTTGAGGGGGAATGGGATGAAGACCAAACAGATGTTGATCTAGTTTGTTTCCCCGAATAATAGGTAAAATGGAATATTTCCATAGTAGGTAGTTATTCCTATCCAACTTGATGTTGCACACTTATTTCAAGGATTCTGTAAGAGGTGTAACTGGTTGGGAAGAAGATGAAGCTGTGTAGGTTGGAGAAAAGGTTTGAAAGATTGATCCAAAGTTTGGAAATATGTTAGGTTCAGGTCTGGTGAATGTGAAGGTGGATGGGAAGGAAGGTGAGCTTGATTGAGGTAGACCAAATCTTGATTGAGGTAGACCAAGGCTTGCACCACCTGGTATGGCAGCGGTGGTCTGAGTGATGGTGGAGGCTGCATTGGTTGAAGAGACTGAGCCCTGCACCATTGTGGTGGAGCTAAGTGGTTCAGTGGATGCCATGAACTGGCTCTGATACCAACTTGAAATATACGCAGCAGAATATTATTCATTCATTCATGTCAGACCATACAAAGAATGGGACAATAAATAGGTTGATGCCAACCTCCTAAACAAACCTCCTGCCATACTAACAACCATGATCCTAACAGCTAGCAAGGACAAGACAAAACATAATATTTGTACCACAGAATATATTTCTGAGCTGTCATAAATATAACCAACTGATCTGGATTATACGGACAGAATTGGTTAGGATAGGATAATGGATAATGGGAAGGTTTATGCAGGATCTTTAATAAGAGACTTTGGTAAAATCAAAAGTTTGTGTAGTTCCTTGTATGGTGGCGATTAGTGTGGCATCCCTTCATGTCGTCAAGGTGGTAGGCATGGTTGGAATTGCTTGGCCTCCCTTGATGTCATCAAGGTGGTAGGCATTGAAAGAATGGTTGGCCTCCCTTGATGTCGTCAAAGTGGTAGGCATTGGAAGAATTGTCAATCTCCCTTAAATTCGCCAAGGTTGAGTTGTGATTCGACTATTTATCAAAATTAATTCAACATACTCAATGAACGACAAATATTGAGAATGTGTCCCACGAGGACTACTCGGGCTCGATCTTGAATCCATAACCTATGAAGCACCAATGTAATGGAATTGAATGTAAATGAAATCATAGGGTAACGGGGCCCTCCCAAATAATTGGAGAATGCTGGAATAATTTATATAGGAATGGCTTATGATGACATTCCCTGGATGGTCGCTCCATCCACGACATTGTGCACAATGGGGATAACGTAGTCCTCCCGATGAGTCGTGGAATGATGGAAGGGAAACGATGGTGTGTTGACAAGCCACTATCCCGTACCCACTCAATTCATGCAATATGATTACTCCCTTGTTTTGACGAGGTTGAGTCACGTGACCCTTTTGTTTTTGACAAGTTAGGAATATGTAGAATAATAACAATAACAATGAAATAAATATTGACTATCACTTGTTTTGTCAAGGTGAATGTGTATGGCTCCCTTGTTCTTGTCAAGATTGAGAAAAAAACTTAACTCAATCATTTAAATATCTCAAAAGTTCATGTGAACCTAATCTATAACGTCTATGGGTGGAAGAGAATTTTGGATTGAGTTGAGAGGTATAGTCTTGGTGTTTAGTTCCTCAGATCTTTCTAGGGAGCCCTTATGATTGCCTTATCCTAGTAGTGGATGTCGGACTTATGTTTGAGTTGTAGACCAAGTCAGTTTGAGTTTGGAGACTCTTATAGTGTCTCCCCTTGGTAGTAAAGACTTGAGTCGTTATTCCTTGTCGGTTGCCGGTTTGGGTCTATAGTGTCATTGAGGACATGTTGTCAGACCTTAGGACTTGGGTTCTTTTATTGCCTTTTCCCGCTTTGCATGTGGACACTTGGACACCCACCCACCTTGTGCATGCTTGATAGTAGTTAGAAAATTTTCTCCTGAGCACGTAGAATGCTTAGACCCTCCTCTCTTTCCCCTCCCAGTTTGTATTGCTGGTTTAGGAGGGCTTGTAGATTAGAGTTCTTGGAGTAGCTGCTGGACATCCTTTTGAGGTTGTCTTTCCTTTACAGTTTTAGTTCTGTTTTCCTTGTAGTTAGTTGTTGTACCTTTGTTCTGCTTCTCTTTGTAGATGTTGTAATTAGTTGCTGTACTTTTATTTTTTCACTTCTTTGTACTCTCCTATATCATCGTACTATTTAATGATTTCTTTTACTTATTGGATACCTCGTGGACTTGATAATAATTATTTGTTCTCGTTTTGGATTTTGTAGGCTTCGTGGTGTCGTTGTTGGTTAGTTCGTGAATGTAAGTGCATCTGCGACGTATTTTTCCCATTTGAACTCTTGCCTTGCCTTGGTTTGAGACCGGTTAGTCACGAGGAGTTCGACATCGATATCCGTTTGTTGTTGTTTGGGCTTATTGTGCGTGTGGAAGCCTGGGTGTTCTATAAAAGTTGTTTATATTTCCTGTATTTGTTCGGGACTCCTTGGTTAAATGACTTTAGTTGCTTCCTTTGCTTTTTAGTTGGATGCTTGCGAGCCGTACCTTGAATGCTTCGAATGAATTCTATCGTTTTAAATCTTCTCCAATCAAATGGTGAAAGTGATCCTCTCGATGCCAATCTTTGGCTTGTAAGGAGTTGTAGGACCCTTGATGCCTTGCGTGTTCATTGTTGTGAGTCCTATTGGCATGTCTCCTACCACATACTGACTTGTTAGACCATTGTGCATTTCCTTCGGGTTAGGTATGGATTAGAAGTTCTCCCTTGTGAATCCGTTGTAAGTGTTAAATTCTTCCAAGCGATCGGTGCAACTTAGTGCAATTGTTCTATCCCGACCTCGATGTAGACTGCTCTCGTATAGACACCTATGTGTTTTGTTGATTGGCATCTCTTTTTTTGACTCAGTTGATGTGATGTGTCGTGAGGAAGCACATGTGAAGTATCATTGGTTTCATATCTCTATGTGTGGAATAATGACTCCTTTCTTTTGGTTGGTGTTGGATTTGATCGGTGTGATCCTTATCGGGAGTTTCCTTTCTTTCTCCTCGATAGACCATCTCTTTGGCACTTGTGTTTTGAGCACAAATGGTGTATCCACTATGTGGTGTCGAAACTCTAGTGGTGAAAGAGATTTTGACTTCTCCTTTGTTGTTTAGTCTAACACATACTTTTGTACAAGGTGTTTCATCGATCATAAGTTAGTGGGTCTTGGAAATTTGGGAATCCTCGTGTTCGATTGGCCGTGGGCTATGGGTTGACATTTTTTGGTTGATGGTCTTTGGCACAAAATCAGAGTCCTTTTGTACCTAGTGTTTTGTTGTGCCTTGTTGATGACTCGTTGAAGGATCTGTTGACCTCTCGATGACATCGAATTAAGTTTTACTTTATTTGATACATGTCTTAAAGCCTTCCGGTTTCCTTGTAAGGTTTCACTCGAGTTGCGTTCCACATTGTGAATCACCCATGTGACGCGATATGTCACTACATTTCTCTAGTTGGGTGACACATGATGGTCGCATTTCATTATTTTCTTGGTGTAATCCTTCCTTGTTCGAAGGACTATGCTTTTGGTTGATTGTCTCTCTATCGGCGCGATATTCTTGATGAGGATACGAATGTTTCCTTTTCGGTTGCAAAGTTTTAGTTGAGTAAGAGAATTTTGTAATCTTTAGCTACGTTTTTGCGTTGGATGTTACTTGATCATTGGAGAGAAGTTCGTGGACCAAAGAAGTGCGTGTTCGATTAACCATGGGAAAGTTGGGTACGAATGCATATTGTGATCTAGACTTGGTGTGAGTTTAGTGTCATGTCATGTTATTTGGGCTTGACACTTGCACATTTTGGCATGTGTGGGTGCGTGAGTACTTTCTTGGTTATGTGATACACATTTGACATGATGAATTAGTTTGAGAAGAGCTACTGACCGGGGCGTCTCAAAATAAATCACCAAGGTCATACGGTAACCACACTAGGATGTGTGTGTTTAGTGTGGTGTATTCTTTGGCTCGAAGATTTTAAAGCATATTCATGCGTTGCATTTTTTCCCGATAGTTCGTGGGCATGGGTATGATAACTCATCCTCGCTAGTTATAATTCACCAAGCACTCGTGCAAAAGGCTTGGAAACTGTATCGGCGTGTCCTCAGCATGTCCTCGGCATGTCTTTGGCGTGTCGGCGTGTCCTCGACGTGTCCTTGGCATGTCGACGTGTCCTCGGCGTGTCCTTAGCATATCGGTGTGTCCTCAGCATGTCCTTGGCATGTCAGCATGTCCTTAGTGTATCGACGTGTCAGCGTATCGGCGTGTCGGCGTGTCTTTGGCGTATCCTTATTTATCGGGGTACCCGTAGTGTGATTGTTGGCTTATGGCGGACGACAATGTGATAATTACTTATGTGCGAGTTTGTAGATCGAAAAGAGAGAGTATTGACGTCGGTGGCAATCAATTAATCTATATTTTGTTTGGGTAAGAGTCGTCGTAGGAGAATTGCAAATTTTGGTTCTTGAGAAGGTTGTCACTTGTAGGACCCCTCTTCTTTCGGTATCTCTATGGAGTCGATTCGCATCGGTGTGTTCATATCGTATCGGGAAGCATTCCCTTATTTCTTGACATGTTTGTGAGCATGCAGATTGTGACGCATGCCCTTGCATTGTTGCTATTGCGAATGAATCGTTAGATGTTGAAACAAGAACGAAACTAGGCTTGACCAAGTGTCCGAGTAACCGTATCGAATCTAGGCATTTTAGTTGAACTCACTCCCATGCTTGTTGTAACTCTTGAGGAGTCCACTGTGGAGACGAGTTTCAGTTTCAATTCAATTGTTGAGGAGTAGAATTCCTTGGTTTCGATAGCCGGGTGATTTGGTTCTCATCCCCTCTTCCTTCTTACTCAATATCGAGGATGAAATTTCTTTAAGGGGTATGAAATGTAACGACCTATAATTTTAAAGAATTTCTTAAATATCATCATGGTTGATATCAGGTCTCATTCGACGAAATTCAATAGTTCGGGGTAGTGAGAGTCCCCGATAGTGAGTTGGCGTTGTTTTGGGTTGTTCCGGCGAAGTGCCGAGGGTCTTATAGGCCCATTATGATCCCAAGTCATTCTGAAAATTTATCTATGTTCTTAGTGAGAGTCGTAGAGAATTCAATTACGAATCCAACGCAACTTGAATCGCGTCAATCAAAGTTCAGACGAAGATTCTATGCCCAAAATACTCCCAAGCAGTTTTTGGGCCAGATCGCAGCGTGACTGGTTCCACTCTTCTTCGCGACCGGTTGCGCAGCGCGACCGCAAGCGCGTCCGGTTGCGATACGGTCTGATGGAAAATCTGTTGAAGCTTAGTAAGGGAATTTTGGTCATTTCCCGGGGCGTATATATAGTCGATTTTCATGTAATTGGGCATCCAGAACCTATTTTTGGCCTCCCTCTACCTCTACCCCCAAATTCGTATCTCTCTCACATCTCTCCTAAAATACTTATTTCTCTCTCTCTCTCATGATTTCTTGATGATACAAGGAGATTAGAAGGTTCCCTCCTTCATTAACATTAGAGAGCTCGAGACGGTCCATGCAGTGATGGGCTCGGATCATGGCGGTGTTGAGGATGTTTTTTCCGGCAACCTTCGAGCTCCGGTGACTTTTCTAGTGGGTGAACTCTTAACTATTATTAAGTGTGTGTGTGTGTGTGTGTACTCTAGGGTATATTTCTATAGTCTTGTTGTATCAATATCGCATTTTGCATATTCATGGATTTCCTTGCTTGAGGTGACCTAGGGTTAGTGCTAAGGAATATTATGGGGTGGGTTTTGTTTGGTTATGACTTGGTGAATTGTATGTTAATTGGTGGCCATTGGAGTTAGAGGCCGCCAAATGTTCGATGTATTTCCCTTGTGAAATTTGGGTCGTGTCTTAGAGAATTCGACATCGTTGGGTTATTGTAGGCCTTGTGTGGTTGCATGGTCGGTCACGTTGAGTCTGTATAATCACCGTAGGATCCACAGGGTTTGGTGAGCACCAAGTGTTTGATGAATTTTCCTCGTCGGGTGTTGTAGTGAAATTGGATTGTTTGGATTCCCTGAGTGTGTGGTAAGACCTTGGATGTGGTTACTTGAACATCTTGGGTACCTTTGCGCTTGTAGGCATTGTTGGTCTTGATACACTCTTTGGAGGTTGTCAAGGTTGAGTGTAAGTGTGGATGGACTTGGTCGACATCCCTTAACGTCGTCAAGGTCGAGTTTTTATATTCGTAGTACCTATCGACGAACCTAATGAACTTTATGAACATCAAATATGGAGGATGTGCCATACGAGGGCTACTCGTACCCAACCTTGAATCTATCACTTGGAAATCTTTAATGAAAAGGAACGTGATCAAATAAGTTGACGTGGAAATGTGGACTAAATGGAATAATGTGGTCTGATGGCCTTGACTAGGCATGGTAACAACGATAGAGTTTAATTAACACCTAAGGAATAGTGCAATGCAACGTGACTAGCTTTGACTAGGAAATACTTAATAATGTGAAATCAAAGGGTAACTTGACCCTCCCATCGAATTGGGGAACGATAGACTATTTATGCGGGAATGTACTTATGACGGGATTTCCTGGATGGTCGCTTCATCCACGACATTATGCACAATGGAGGTCACTTGGCCCTCCCAACGAGTTAAGGAACAACAGACGGAAAGGATAATGTGCCGAAAAGCCACTATGCCAGACCCAATCAAATATAAAACAATTCTCGAGTAGGATAAAAGAACATAAAAGGATAAATCAAGAATGGACTTATGAGGGGATTCTTGAATTTAGTCCTAGTGTAAAGTTATGAAACGATCGGCAACATGTAACGAGGATGGTAGGATTACCAGAGTGGACTTGACTAGGGATTCCGTGGTTTATCCTTATTCATGAATTCAATGAAATGGAAAGAAAGGAAGGAGATGAAAGAAAGAAGTATCTCAAATATCCAAAGTCATATATGAATTCAATACTTAACGATAATGATAGTTAGTGAAGTTCGGGAGATAAATTAGTAATGGATATCTCAGTAACACTTTTGTTTGGATTCTTGATAGATCGTCAGGGTTGCCTTACGCTAGTAGAGAGTTGGGTTGATTTGTCTTAGAGTTTGTGTTGGTTGGACACAGGATGCCTTACTCTTTGCTCTCACTTGCTTTTGAGGATTCGGTTGTACATACTTTGTTGGTGACATGCCTATGTCCACTATTGTTTTCAGTTAGGTTTATGTGGTGACCGGACCCACGCCCTGGGAAGAAAAAGGATCACATAAACTAAACACCTACGAGTCGGCCTGGCCGGCCCAACCAAACTGAAGGGCCTACACTGTGACCGACCCTTGATACTCGGATTGCGCCCTTCGACAGCCTTTGGAGCCGCCCCCGACTCATTACCGAACGGACCGAACCATCCGGAGGGCTACCCTCCTGTCTCTGTCGTGGGGAATTCACCATAGTACCCCGTCCGTACGACTTGACCCGATCCACCAACTGTCCAGGCCCACCATGAGGCCCGTGATGTACGGCCCACTCACCATTCGTGAGCCCCAAGCCAACATTTCCCTATAAATACCCCCTATGGGTACTGTTCACGAGATCCGAATTCAATCTTTGATCTCCGACCGCTGACTGTCCGGCCTCCTCCGTTTTATGCTTTAACCTCTTCTCAAAACGATTCTAACTTGAGCATTAGAGGCCCCGTTGGTTAAAACCCCACCGGCGGGCACTCACCCTTTTGTTACAGGAGCCAAGCAGGAGGATCCCATTTACTTTCTTGCAGGGACCACTTTAACCTCCAGTCAAAGCCGACTCCCAGCAAACCGAAGCCCCAGTCGTCTCAGAACCCCCCCCGGCAGGAACCGGTCCCCACAATTGGCGTTCACGGTGGAACCTTAGCACCAGTATCTGTGGAAATCAGTTGCCTGCCCTTTTCTCTAACTGCTCTTATGGAAGACGGACGCACCACACCGGGAGTCCAAGACCCTACTCTCCCCACTGACCCTGCTCTTCCCCCTCCGCAACACGTCTCGATGGGGCTCTTCTCTTCTCCGACTGGTCTTACGCTGGAGCTTAGTTCGGCCTACGCCGCTGCCGTGGACCGGATGCTAAAAGAAAAAGACACAGAGATCGCCAAGCTTCGGGAGCAGGTGACCAGGGCCACAAACATCGCTGACTCCGCCTCACAATCCTCAGGACAGCAACGGAGAAGACAGAAATCGAGGGAGGACAGGGAGCGCAAAGGGAAAGGAGTGGCCGAAGCACAAGAGCGACCGACGGACCACTCGGATGACAACGACAGGCGTTTGAAGCGTCATGAGTCTGTCCCTCTCTACATTTACGAAGGATGGGAGTTCGTTGAGGTTCACCCACAGGACTTCTGGCCAGAAACAGAGGACTCCGGTCAGCAAAGAGAGAAGCGACATCGCGACCGGGAAGAAAGGCACCGGCACCACTCTCCGGTTTCTGACGACAACCAAAGGGAGCATCGGCGCCACCGAAGGGACCACCATGCCGAGCGTCCTTCCGGACAGGCCCTTCAGGCTGTCGATGCTCGCCTGGAGCAGCTCAGTCTCTCCCCCTTCTCCCGAACCATCGACTCAGCCGTCCTCCCTCTTGGGTTCAGCTTGCCCAAATTTACCAAGTACGACCCAAAAACCGACGCCTACACCCACCTCATTTACTACCAGCAGATAATGGCGCTCTACTCCTCAAGCGACACTGTCCTGTGCAAGGTCTTCCCCACAAGCCTTGGCACCTTGGGCTCGCTCTGGTTCAACAAGATCCCCTCCCGGTCAATATGGAGCTTCAGAGATCTGGAGAGGACCTTCCTTGCCCGCTTTGTCACAAGCGGCAAGCAGAAAAAAGAGGTCAACTCTCTGATCAGCCTCCGAAAGCGACCGTATGAGACTCTCCGGCAATATGCCGACCGGTACTGGGAGCTCTACAACGATATCCAGAACTGTGACCAGGGAGTCGCCACATCCTCCTTCAAGCTGGTCCTGGAGTCCGAAAGCCCCATGCTCCGGGAGCTCATGCTCCACCCTCCGGAAAACATGGATGATCTGATGTAGATGATTGACAAATTTTGTCAATTGGAAGATTTGTTGGCCGAGCGTGCCTCCATCCGACCCCCACAGGCTCGGCCTGCCCCCGCTCAGCACAACCGGAGGCAGGTCAACATAGTGAAAACAGGAGACCGGAGGGCTCCGAAACCGGAGGACTACGTGGCAGAAACTACGGTTTTTACAGAGCTAATCTACATTGTCCTCCGGCAGATCAGGGACGAACCGTTCTTCAGGGAGCCGGATCACAAGTTGGGCGAAAGGCACCCCAATCCGAAGGCCTACTGCACCTACCACCGGGAAAAGGGGCACTTTACTACATCCTGCCTTCCCTTCAAAGCATACATGGAGCACCTCGTCCGGCAGGGTCATCTCGACAAGTGGGTTGACCGACGCAGGACACCGGCCGCCAGGCCTAATGCATGCCAAGGAAACCAGAGAGAGGAGGATGTCCCAATGATCCCATGATCCGGCGGAACGCCAAACGGATCCCCTGCACTGTAAAACTTATCAATATTTTGTTTAATCAATGAAATGCCCATCTTTGTCTTCCCTTCTTTGTGTTCTTCATTGCTTTTACAGGACAAAAGGTCATGGATCCGGCAGGCGCACGCTTCGGGCGTGGTTATAACCTGCCGTCCACCCCATGGCTCTGGGCAATTCATCCATCCCATGGCTCCAGCAGGCGCACGCTTCGGGCGTGGTTATAACCTGACCGTCCATCCCTATGGCTCTGAATTGTCCATCCATTCCGAAGACCGTCCGTCTGGCTTTTCCGGGTCGCTGCAATGAAGACCGTGGCTCCGGTAGGTGCACGCTTCGGGCAT
>NMUG010001349.1:0-18162 GCA_002855965.1 Monotropa hypopitys
GGCTGCTGCTCAAGCCCTTCTTGCCGAACCAGTGCTGAGCTGACGGCATGCGGAGTGACGGCCAGGTATAGGTACAACTCTTCCCCTACATTGGTTTGGCAAGCAGGGGAACCGAAGAGAGGTATTCTTTGAGATTGCCGAGTGCCTCCCTGCACTGATCAGTCCATAAAAAATGTCTTCGGCTATTTTTCTTCAATACCTCATAGAACGGCTGGCATTTGTCTGAAGATCTGCTGATGAACCGGTTGAGGGCCGCGGCCATACCTGCAAGCTTCTGCACCTCTTTCAGAGTCCTTGGTTCTTCAATCTTCTGGATGGCCGAAACCTGAGAGGGGTCGGCCTCTATGCCTCGGCGCGTGACAAGGTAGCCTAGGAACTTCCCCGAGCCAACTCCGAAGGCGCACTTTGAAGCGTTGAGCCGGAGCTTGTGCTTCTTCAATATATCAAATACCTTCTGAAGATCGTCCAAGTGATTATCTTCGACCTTGCTCTTGACCACCATATCATCTATGTAGGCCTCCATTGTGTCGCCGAGCTGAGAGCTGAATATTTTCGTGACCATCCTCTGATAAGTTGCACTGGCATTCTTCAGACCGAAGGGCATCACTCGGTAGCAGAACAAACCCCTTGGAGTGATAAACGCTGTTTTCTCCTGATCTGGGCCGAACATGGCTATCTGATGGTACCCTCGGTAGGCGTCCATGAAGCTCATTCTGGGGTGCCCAGCCGTTGCGTCGACCAGCTGATCAATCCTTGGCACAAGAAAGCTGTCCTTTGGGCAAGCTTCATTGAGGTTAGTGTAGTCAACACAAACCCTCCACTTGCCGATCTTTTTTTACCACCACCGTGTTGGCTAACCAGGTGGGGTAGTGCACTTCTCGGATCGCCTGCGCTTCGGTTAGACGGTCCACCTCTTCGATAACTGCGTCGGCATGAGCGGCTGCCGATCGTCTGGCTTTTTGAACGACGGGCCTGCACTCCGGCCGGACGTTGAGGTGATGGCTGATAAACTCTGGGTCTACACCCGGCATCTCATAAGGCGTCCATGCAAAAATTTCAATGTTTCTTCTGAGGTAGCTGATTGTGGCCGCCTTGTCTGCCTCTGACATCTCTGAGACGATAAGAAAGAAGCCTTCCGGATTGTCGGCGCTTAGAGGGACGGTGTCAAGGTCCTCAATAGATTTAGCCGAGGCACTTGAACCGACGTCCTCCAGCATCGGTTGATCGGGAACCTCCACCCAGTGGACCTGTTCGGGGGTGACTTTGCCCTTGACCGCAGCGATATAACACTGCTTAGCCGAGGCTTGGTCTCCCCTAAGCTCCTCCACACCTCTTGAACCAACGAATTTGATGACCTGGTGGTATGTGGAGGCAACTCCCTTGATGCTGTGAACCCATGTTCGGCCCAAGATAGCATTATAGGGCGATGGGACGTCGACTACCACAAATTCCACTTCGGTTGTGACCGTGCCGATGGTCACTGGTATGGTAAGCTTGCCGAGCGGCCAGACAGATGCCGCGTTAAACCCTACCAGTGGCACGTCGGTTGTAGGTCCTCTGACTTGTATCCCATTTTCTTGAACAGGGAGTAATACATGACGTCTGCCGAGCTGCCGAGGTCAACGAGGACTCTACTGATCTGGCAGTCGGCAATTTGCAGGGTGACGACTAGCGCATCGTCATGGGGATGTTGGACCATTTCAGAATCTCTAGAGGAGAAAGTGATGGAATACCTTGAGTCCGGCTTCGGCTTCTTCGGCATAGGCTGGACGGCAAGAATCTCCTTTGCCTCGATCTGTTGGAGCTCAGACCGAAGCTGCTCCTCTCGTCGGTGATCCACTATCCCGTAGATCACGTTGATAATGCGCAGGGCCGGCTTGGGGTCTTCCTTCGGCACAGCAGTGGCCGTTTTCCCCATATCAATGAACTCGCCAAGATGGCCTGACGTGACCAGCTCCTCCAAGAAGTCCTTGTAGGCTCGGCAGTTGGTTGTAAGGTGGCCCTTGTCCCTGTGATAGGAGCATCTGAACTTGTCGTTGTCGTCCCTCTGAGCTCCCAACCTCTTCTCTGGCCACCTGAAGTATGGCTCCTTCTCGATTTTGCGGAGGAGCATGAAGGTTGGCTATTTGAAGACAGTGGTATGAGACACATACTCGTATGGCTTGTAAGTCCGTGGTTCCCCCGGCGGGACGGTATTGGTCTCTTTCCTTCTGGCCGTGTTATTGTGGCTGCTGGAGCCTTGGCCGGAGCGTTGGTCGGCTCTGCTTCTCTCTTCCTTGGCTTCCTCCAGTTTTGCGAGAAGCTCGATTCTGGCCATGAGCTCATTCATCGTTGCCGGAGGGAAAAGCATGAGGTCCTCGAACTCTCGGCTGGAATGGTCCAGGCCGAGTTTGAATGATGTAACTGCGATTTTTTTATCGCACTCCTCAATTTCATTGTAGAGGTCCCAGTACCGGGCTGCGTATTGACGCAGAGATTCAGACCTCGCTCGCCGAAGGCCGAGGAGGAAATCAACCTTTTTCTTGACTTTGGTGCTGGTGATGAACCGAGCCAAGAAGGCTGTTGAGAGGTCTCTCCATGAGGAGATGGACCCTACTGGCAGTCGGTCAAACCAGAGTAACCCAACCTCGCCGAGGCTGGATGGAAAAAGCTTGCACATCAAGGCATCCTCCCCAGAGTACAGGGACATCATTTGCCTTAAATGCACGATATGGGTGTACGAGTCCATTTTGGGATTGTACCTGTTGAACTTGGGGGCCGAAAAGTCTGTCGGGGGCCTCACAGCTTCAATTTCAAGAGAGAATGGGATACAGGGAATTCTATCCTGTCGGCACGGCTCATAGGTCCGAGCTGGCAGGACATCCCTTCTCTGACTAACCTCCTGCTCTGAGAAGTGGCTGCCTCTCTGGCCGTCGTGCCTCCTAGGCCTAGGTGGTGACGGATCTCGGACCTGTCGGTTCCTCTGAGCCGCTGGGACTGTATTGGGGCCGAGGCGGTCGAACACTGGTGGCCTGGCGTTTGAAGTTGAGCGCTCGTCCCTGGGCCGAGGAGGCGAGACCCGGCGCCTGACGCGGCGGTTCTCGTTGTCCCTCTCCCGGACAGGGATTTCTTCTATCCTTCCTCCCAGCCTATTCAAAGCTGAGGGCCTGGTCTGCTGAGACCTGCTCCTACTCTGGGATGGCTCCTGGTACTCTCTGTCGTCCCTCTCGGCATGGATCAGTGCCGGCGCCGCCCTTTTCTTCTCGGTAGCCTCCCTCAGGAGGGTCATCTCTTTGATGAGTGCATCAATTTGGTGATCCATTTGGCCCAGATCGCCCTCCAGCTAGCGAATGTATTGCCTCGTAGTTAGCTTGGCTGGAGGGTCTGGACACTCATTGGAGTGGTAGCTGGCGTCGCTGGCACGGACACGCTCAGGAGTACGAAGAGCAGAGTCTCCGGGCCTGGCTACTTCTTTTCCCCTGTGCCTTCTCCCATCAGACTGGTCTTTGGATGTCATCTTCAAGCTCACAGTGGTGATCTGAGTGCTAGAGAAAGGTTTCCCCAGCGGAATCGCCAATTGTTGGGGGGTAAGCCTTTCTGGTGGTGGATTCCGGCGGTGAGCGGTGGAGCTGAGTGGCTGGACCTAGCTGCACAGATAACAAACGTTAGGCTACTGGCGGCGTCGCCGGTGGACCCTCCGATGGCAAAGTCAGCAAAGAGATTGTAGAGAGAGAAAGTAAATTGGCAGAGCTTGGGCTAGAGTGAGAGAGTGTCTACCATGCATTGAATGCCAAGCTCCTTATATAGAACATCGGAGAGTGCTGGCCACGCGCTTCGGCGTGGGTGAGACGCCCATCTGCGGCATGGGGCAGTGCACCTGTCCCCTCTGAGTGTACGGGCGTGTGGCCAACCGGTCGGTTTTTGACAATGTCAGGCGGCGCCGTCTGACAGCCTTGGATGGCAGAAAAATTAATAAAGGTTGTCTGATGTGCGGCGGGAATCACGGAAAAGCTGATTCTGTGTCAGGCGTGTGTCTGCCATGTGCGCAAAACCCGTGATGCTGTCTATGAGGGAATATTCACTGTCAACAAGGCGTTTTGTCCTGTCTGGCCGAAGCGTCACGCTTCGGCGTTGATTGTTGTATTCCGGGCCGTCCTGGGCTAAGGGACCTCTGTGCAAAAGTGATCCCAGGGGAGCCTCTGACGTCGGCCGTTGCTCTGCTCGGTCGCATGACCTTGACTGTGAGTTCCTTCGGCTGGGCACCTCCTCTGGGCTTTGAGTCTCCGGGCCGGAGAGAGCCCCAGAGAGGCCATGTCGCCGGCTAAGCTATGTTCGGCCGCATGTAGGCTGGCCTGAGCTGTGGTCCTCTTGGAAGAGGTCGTGGCTCCGGCCTATTGAGAGTTCGGCCCCCAACAGGTCCACAAGGGTTAACCTTTCTCATTCTACGTTCATATCTTTTATGTCCATCCTGGACGCAATAAAACACACTACTTGTTGAATTCCATTTGTGATATGTGATGCTTGTTCTTTGTAGGGCATTCGTTTATAAGATGTATCATTTTTCTTAGTATATAGTAAGCACGTGGATTTTTTGCCTTTTAAATCCCTTAAGTTTTCAACAAGCTTTTCAATCTCTTTGTTTTTCATTGCGGAAGGCTGCACCATGGAGAATGCCGACATAATACCCCAATTGCCTGTTTTGGTTGTGGCAAGATTTGACACTTCAAGCGGGAATGCCTGAAATTGACTAGAGCAAACACCGTTCCTGTTGGAGCCCTCCGAAACAACAACCAAGGGAATCGTAACAATGATCAAAGACAAGAGAGAGCTTTTGCACTCATTCCAGGAGACTCTCGAAACGAAGAAGGAGTCGTGGCAAGTAGAATCCTTATCAACGATATTCTTACTTATGCCTTATTTGATTCTAGATCCACACACTCGTTTGGTTCGAAATCACACTCGGAGAAAATCCCTAAGGAATCAGAACTATTGGGATACAATCTATTCGTAACTCAGTCTATGAGTAAAGACATCCTATATTCTACGATCCTTAAAGATTGTGAAACATCCATGAATGGGGCCTTGTCATCAATAGACTTCATCCCTCTAAGCATGACACACTTCGACGTAATTATTGGCATGTACTGGCTGTCCAAATCCAATGCCAAGATTGACTGCGCTAGAAAATCCATCATCTTTGTCGAATTTAAAGGTGGGGAGTCCGAACTTAAGGGAGAAGGAGTTGTCTCACCTCCTTGTTTCGTATCCGTTTCCAAAGCCCGTCGACTCTTGCAGAAGAGATGCCAAGGGTATCTCTATAGTATCACTTCAACCAAATCCGAAATCACTTCAAAGGAAGACATCCCAGTAGTACGTGACTATCCAGAAGTATTTCCAGAAGAACTAACAGGAATGCCCATCGATCGTGAGATGGAATTCTCCATCAACCTCGTACCAGGAACGCAACCAATTTCCAAGACCTCCTATCGCATGGCACCAACAGAGTTGAAAGAATTAAATAAACAACTACAAGAATTGATCGATAAGAGTTTTATTTGACCTAGCTCATCACCATGGGAAGGACCAGTGTTATTCGTCAAGAAGAAGGATAGAACTATGCACTTATGCATCGACTATCGGAAGCTGAACAAAGTCACCATCAAGAACAAGTATTCGTTGCTTCGGTTCGACGATGTATTTGACCAACTACCAGGAGCTCAATTATTTTCAAAGATCGATCTTCGCTCAGGCTACCATCAACTCAAGGTCAAGACTGAAGATGTAGAGAAAATTGCATTCTGCACCCGTTATGGCCACTATGAATTTCTAGTCATGCCCTTTGGAGTAACCAATTCCCCTGCAGCATTTATGAACCCGATGAACTGAATTTTCACCAAGTACCTCGATGATTTTGTGATCGTATTTATCGACGATATCCTCATCTATTCAAAGAATGAAGAGCAAACATGCAAGGCATCTATCCATCATTCTACAAAACCTAAAAGAGGAAAAGCTATATGCAAAGTTTTGCAAGTGCGAATTCTGGCCGAAGAGTGTGCACTTTCTTGGACACATCATCAACGAGCACGACATCTCAGTGGACCCATAGAAGATAGACGCAATTACAACTTGGACAGCACCTATGTCAGTAACAGAAGTCTAAAGCTTTCTAGGACTTGCCGGTTATTATCTCCGTTTCATCCAAGACTTCTCAAAAATTGTTGTACCTATGACAGAGTTGATACGCAAAGAAGAACCATTCATATGGACAGGAGAAAGATAAGGATGATTTTCAAGAATTGAAAAAAAGACTTATGACCGCACCCATATTAGCTCTACCCGACGAAGAGGGATTCGAACCGTGGGCAAGTAAGGTTGGCTTTAACCAGTCACGCCCTGCTACCACTAGGGATACACCCGTGGGTGGTTATAGTTTAGTGTTTAGGGGTATTCTAGAGAAGGAGTGGGTAGTTTAGGGCTTGCATGTCAGTTGTGGATTGGTTTTAGGGTTTAGCGTTGACCGTTTAGGGTTTACTGAGACTTTTTAGGGTTTGCATGACGCTTAGAGAGAGTGTGGGGTACCACTATTTATAGTTGAAGTTTAAGAGGTTAAATTGTAATTACACAAGGTTAAAGTGTAATGTGGTTAGTGAGATGGCCATTTATTCTATGATGTCATCACACTTACACCAGTGATAGCAGAACATAGTTGGTTAGTTCCAGTCTTGCTTAGATCTCGGTTTCGAATTCTGCTGGAAACGATCGTGTGTACCTAAGTGTATAGGTAAGTTGACATATCTAGGGACCGCTGAGTAAACCCGAATTTACCACCTCACATGCTTCTGGGTGGCGGCAGTGTTAGTGCCCTCAATGGTAAAGTACACCATTTTTTATGATGTCATCACACTTTTTATTTTTAATAAAAAATTCCAATTTTGTCAAGAGAAATGTTAGTCACCGACTCCCAACCACCTAACCAACCACAACCCTTATTGTGGGCCCCACACGGATCTCATATGCAAAATTTGACTTCGGGGTTTTGTTTAAAATATTATTTTATGATCAGTTCAATCAGATAATGTATAAAATTTCTTTAATCATTTGAATTTCATCCTGTAAAACTGTTTAAAATTGTGAATGAAAATTCAAATGATTAAGAAAATTTTATATATTATTCAATTGAACTAATTTTTTATAGAATATTATAAAATAATATTTTAAACAAAATCCCGAAATCAAAATTTGCACGTGTGGTAGGTTATGGTTGGGAGGTTGTGTACATAGCATTGATGTTTTGTCAATCGTTTAGCTCTTTTTATAGTCATAATCAGTCCTATGACGCGGTTGTCGCGAAGAACTGTGTTTAGCGTTTATTTGCTGTACTCCATAACGTTCGCTCCCTCTCCCTTTCCCTCTCCATCTCCATCTGTATGCGTGTGTGTGATTGTCTATTGTAGTGTCCGATCGAAAGTGGAATCATTGGGTCTTGGAAGAAGTGATCAGTGACGGCTTTCTGAACACAGATCCCACGATTCCTCTCTCGAATTTCTCTTTCGGCACAGCTGAAAATGGAGCACAATAATCCGTCTTTGTTTTCATTCTCGTCGTCTGCTATTTTATTTATACTCCTCTTCTTTCTTTCGGCCGGCCTCTCTGTTTCTACTCCTGCTTCCACGTTCATTTCAGGTACTTTCAAATTAGATCACGTTTTTCAGTCCAACTAGTTTTTGCTATTTCTCCACATACATATTCGTGTGCGATAATAATTAGATGTTCACCTGGATGTGTAACGCAGATGGTGTACTAGGGAATCGAGCTTCATTCGGTCGGAACCTCCTTCAGGCCAAGAAATGTAATTTTCCTCTCATTATCCTTGTTTTAGTGCACTGCTTCTGTCAAATGTATGATTGAATTCAAATTGAAAAATTCAGATTCACTTTGAATTGAATTGTACAGTTGCGGCTAAAGAGTTTTTGAGGCCTACTTTTATTGTCTTGCTGAAAGAGTATTGTTTGGAATAATTAGGGAAAACCCTTAGCCGGTGGTCTAAGAGCTCTGGTGACTGAGCCACGTCTGAGATGTAGAGCTTGTCCAAAGAGATTAGTAACAACACTTTCAATTTTTGCTCGTCCAAGGCTTTCACACTCGTGGGTTTTGTTGATACTTTATCCATGTTGGGAAAGTATCCAACCCAAAAAGACCATTTTGGGAGGCTGGAAAGGGAAGCATCAATCCTAGAAATGTTATTTAGGGAGACCTATGTGTTGGTGTAGGTGAATTTATTCTCGGCTATTTAGTCGTATTAATTGAAGTTTTGGTTTTCGGAAGCTTGGCTATGGTCCAAGCTATTGGTGGAGATTCCTACTATTCCTTCAAACTACGTTGCGCGTATACGGGTATGTATCTAAGGGTATGGCACTCTAAATCTTAAAATAAAGGATACATGAATATGTATCCAACTTGAAATACGGATATGGGGATACATAGTGTAATCATTCTATTAACATATACTTCTCCTTCTCCTTATCAGCTGTACTATGTTTCTTCAGTGAGAATGACATACTTAAGCTGGTTTTCTTGCACTGCCAATTCGTATTTTGTGGCATCATTCAATCTATCGGTAAATGAGTTCGGGTATCCGGTGCAGGTAGATATTTTGTAATAGGATCCGACTTAGGAGAAAGGTAAGCAGACCCGAAAGAGCGAGATTTTTTCATATTTCAACGTTTTTGAACAGATAAAACAGTATTTTAGTTAATGGAGTTAAAAACAGTAATTTAATCATTGTATAGCAATAATGCAACGAAATATCCATATAATGGCAGGACTAAATGCCATTCAATACCTAGTGTCCAATGGGAAGATTCGCACGCATGTTTCACAATCTCGTCCGGGTGTTGGGTACTGAGCTTGTTCATTAAGTGTCAGTGTAACATATAGGGTTTGCTGGTTCAATTCAGCAGCATTTCACTCAATTTGATACATAATCATGAAACAATTTTCAAGTTTTAGAATTCTCTTGTGCAGAGTTTTCTAAAACCCTTGATATAAGTATTCAACATTGGTGTGATTAAGATTTTAAGAGAAACAATACACTAGTAACGAGGTACAAGAGTGTTGAAATCATGTGTATATATCTTAACGGACACGATGGTTCAGGTTATGGAGCAACATGTAATTGATTTGGCAACATACAAAGCCAAATCAAATTGAGCCTTTAAGTCCCAATCAATTGGGGTCGGCTACATGAATTCTTTTTTTCCAATACTCTTTGTCGAGTGCATCGTGCTTAGTTATACCTATTAAACGTAGATCCTTACGGACTACTACATCTAAAGTCAATTTAGATTTGTCACCCCTTAGTGCTATCATCTATCATAACTCTATCACTCTTCATAACTACTGTGTCAACGGTCGTATGATAGACATGTCCAAACTATCTTAATCTATTTCCTCTTATCTTAGTTTCTAGCGGCAACAGTGTTTATAATTTTGAGTAGCCGGATCTATGCTCCATCCCTCCGTTTGTTTAAGCTGTTTCGAAGTCGCCGGTTCTTCTGTGCATATGAAACATGCCACTTGCTTCTAAACATCTTGCAAAGCCATTGTGGCACACTGTTGTAAGTGTTCTGTGTTACCTAAAAGAAGAGGTGAGGAAAGGGTTCTAAAATTGTCTTCTAGCATATAAGCTTTATACCATAGGACTCTGGAGTTTTGACTTTCTCTCACATATGATTTTAAAGACTCTAGAATTGGGTTTATTTCATCTATCGAAGAAAATTGTCATTTCATTCTTAAATTTTGCATGGAAAAGGAGTCTAATGAAATCTTTCCATCTCGTCATTTACAGCTTGCCCTGTCAACTTCGAGTTTTTGAACTACACAATCATCACTAGCCAGTGCAAAGGACCACAGTACCTGCCCAGTCTCTGTTGTGGAGCTCTTAAAGAATTCGCCTGCCCTTATGTGGATGATTTGAATGACTTAACAAATGACTGTGCCGCAACCATGTTTAGCTACATCAACCTCTATGGGAAGTACCCACCTGGCCTTTTCTCCAGTGAGTGCCGGGAAGGGAAACAAGGGCTTGCTTGCAATGCAACTTCATCAGTGTCAGTCAATGCCAGTGGGAGTCAGATAATATGCAATCCATACCCACTGCTTGTACTACTCACAACGGGTTTCCTAGACCTACTGTTGCGATTTTTCTGAAGGCTGGTATGCAATTACATGTACTAATTGCTGTGGAAATTTACTCTCCAAATTTGGTTTTGGCAATGATTTGTTTGTTGCCACGTCTGCTAGAGTTAACATTCCTTTGATTTCTGTACTGAAAATTACAGTATTTGATCACTTCTTATTCACGAGGAATCCATTTTTAAGATTATTTAGCACTTTCTTGAAACTTCAAGGTGACATATGGCTGTAAGTGCAAGGTCATTTGTGTACTTCTTTGGTTGAACCAAAGCCTGTACTCATTTGTTTGAGTTTGGTATGACTACTTCTCTGGTTCCACTGTTGAATTGGTGATCTTCCAGTTGTACGCCTTATTCTGATTGGTACGACGATGTGGATTAAAGATAAACGAGATATGATATTGAAATCTTACTAGAAAAAAACAGATACAAATGTGTTAACTATACTCAATGTAGAGAGAATCCGGCTATTGGGATTTCCGGGGAGAGGATTGCCAACTATGGATAAAGAAATTACTTCTCTGCAGTTCAATTTTGGAAAGCGTAGGACAGTCCTGTTACATCTCAGCCATTCAAAACTGTTTCGAATTATCCGAATTTCTTGAAATTATCTTTCCGGGAAGATACTAATTTTTCTGGATGGTTCAGATGCAACGGCTCCTCTGGAGTCCAATTGTAGAGAATCCTATGGGTAAAGAGAGAGTCTTCTTTTTTGATATATTCTAAAGAGTAACAGCTTTAGCCGTGTTATTTTGGGGGGTTATATATACAACCACTTATTTACTAAATACAACCCATTAAAATTTAAGATTTTATTTCTAAAGTTGCCCTTCTAGTAATTGACTACATTATCCCTCTGTAGTTTAAATACAGCCCTATTATTATGACTACTTCAGATTATTGCTCAATACAGCCATTAGTACAACCCCTCGACCTCCATCCCCTCTACCTTCTCTCCCCTCGACCTCCATCCCCTATACCTCCATCCCCTCGACCTCCATCCCCTCGACCTCCATCAAGTTCCTTCCCTCCCAAAACATCGTCCCCTCGCCATCCCCTACAGCCATCCCTCCACAGAAATTGTTAACGTTAAATATTTGTTGTGTACATGAGTTCAATGGCAGAAGACAACAATGGTGAAAAAACAACATTGCAATCGCAGGATGTTGTCGATTCCAACACTTTGGCTTTGACCCAAGATGGTGGGGATGTAGCATGGGAAATTGTTTTGCGGAATTCTGTTGATTTAGACGAAGAAGAGGTAATCGACCAACAAAACGTAGTTCCAGTGCCATAATGTTTTTATGTTTTTGGATATATACTTGAATACTTCCATATCCTCCTATTTTTTTCGCTAGTTTGTTAACGATTTTTTTAAAACCTTTCGGTCTTGTTTTTTCGGATAACATATCAATTTCGGTGACTAACATCCGATCTTAATGCCATGATTTGGTATTGTGTTCCCGTTGATGTCTAACATTTTTGGATGTTATCCTCCGAAAGATAAATTCTTGGGACGAACAAAAAAGTAATTATTTCATACGTATTTTACGGTTCGGCCCACATTACCTATTTGGTAAAGAACTTCCGAGTGACATAGTTAGTTTCGGTAAAGAACTTCCGATGAACATAACCAGTTTCTGGTTGATTTTCTAAGGCTATCTAACGGAGGCTAACGTAATAGATCCTTGCTTCTGCTTCCTACAAGTTGACAAAGATGATAGCATTCATGAACAATTAGGGGACAATGTTAACGTCATTTTTGTTGATGGATCAACATTAGAAAGTCGAATTGGACCAATTAACGTTGATTATACCAAAGCATTCATAACAGACACAGTATGTTTTCTTTGACTTCCAGCCTGCCTTCTTTGAGTAATACATGCGCTGGATTTCATTGTGAGAAAATAATAATTCATTTGTCTATTTAGGTATTTGTCACGCAAGAGGAGGTTGTGGAATGGGCCAGGACGATGGATAAAACTCAAGGTCTTGTCATTGTGATTAAGAGTTCTGAAACCAGTGCAAAAAATATAAGGCCAAGGATCAGATTTGGCTGCGAACGGGGTGGTAAGTACAGGAAGTTTGTTAAGAAAACAGATAAGGAGGTAAAACGGAGGCCTAAAAACACGGGGACTAAGAAATGTGATTACCCTTTTGAAATAAATTGTTTTAGAGAACTTCGTGATTGGACAGTACATGTAGCCAACGTCTTGCATAATCATTTCAATGTTGTTAACCTTGAAGGACACTCTTTTGCGGGTAGGTTGTCCAGGGATGAGACTTCGTTAATGGTGGAGATGTCAAAATCTCTAGTCAAACATAGAGACATTTTGACGACACTGAAAAAACGGGATGGAAGCAATGTCAGCACTATTAAGTCAATTTATAATGCACGGCAAAGCCACCGAGTTATTGATCTTGCCGGAAGATCATAGATGCAAAATTTGCTTCAAAAACTATCCGACCATAAATACATAGAGTGGCACCGGAGGAATGAGTTGACACAATGTGTAACAGATTTGTTTTGGTCACATCCAATTGCGGGTAATTTGTTACGAGCATTCTCAAGGGTGTTAATAATGGATTGCACTTGTAAGACCAATCGGTACAAGTTTCTGTTACTCGAGATAATTGGGGTGACTTCAACTGAAATGACTTTCACTGCGGCCATTGCTTTTATGGAGTTTGAGAAGGAAGACAATTATGTTTGGGTACTTAAAAGGTTGAAGAGTATGATGCATCTTGAGTCGTTACCTAGCGTTATCGTCTGCGATCGGGATTTGGGTCTCATGAATGCTATTGGACACACTTTTCCACTTGCCAAAAATCACTTATGCAAATGGCACATAAGTAAGAACATCTTGGCTAAGTGTAAGAAAATGTTTGATAAACAAACGTGGGAGCTTTTTAATCTTACTTGGAACATGATTGTTTTGTCGCCCATTGAAGAAGCGTACAATGATCATGTTAGGGGAATGGAACGTGATTTTAGCATGTACCCTGCAGCATTAAGTTATGTTAAGGATAATTGATTGAATTCCTACAAGGAGAAATTTGTCGGTGCATGGACAGACGCTTTTATGCACTTTGGTAATCGCACGAGCAACAAGTATAAATTTATTTTCTTTTTAATCACCATATAAATTGTTTAAATGTTAGCACCGATATAAAATAATAATGACATATTCTTGATAGGGCAGAGAGTGCACATTCAAAGTTGAAAAGACACCTTCAATCATCCCAAGGTACGTTCGATGGTGCTTGGGAGAGAATGTGTGGTCTTGTGGAGCTACAATGGACAGAAATAAAAGCATCTTTCGAGCATAGTTTAGGTGCTATTCACCACTCTTTCAAAGGTCCATTATTCAAAGAGCTGAGGGGTTTTGTTTCGAAGAATGGTATGGAATATGTTCTAGAACAAACGCGAAGAGTGCAATTTGTCATACAAGGTAACGTTCCATGCGACTATTCCATCAGATCTACCCATGGAATTCCTTGCGCTCACGAAATCGCACCATTCATGGTTCAAGGTATGCCGGTTCCGCTGTCACTTATACATGATCATTGGAAGAAGTTGGATGTTATTACTCCTCCAGAAGACCCTACATTGCCGCATACATTCAAGGCTGATTTTGACCAACTTTTTGAGCATTTTCAAACCATGGATGAAGCAATGAAAATAACAACCATGACGAAGATGAAGGAGATTGTGTATCCATCTTATAGTCAAATGCTCGAGCCACAAAGTAAGGCAAATCCTCGTGGTGGGAAAAAGGAATGCACGTCTACGAGAAGGACCTCATCGCAATTTGAGTGTGTTGAACCATCCGTTAAAAAGCTGAAAGTAACAAAAGAAAAAGTCAGACGTAAATCAGTACCGAAGAACACTATCCATTCCCCTTATGTGACATAGTTCCCCAACATTGTTCAAAACTACATTCAAGGCATAAAGGACGTACCGGTTGATGGAAATTGTGGGTTTCGTGTTGTAGCTGACTTGTTAGGTTTAGGGGTTGACGATTGGGCAGGAGTGAGGAGGAGTCTTACTACTGAAGTCTCTGCGAATGTGGAAAACTACACGCAACTGTTCCGTAAAATTGGAAGGGTATACGAGTTACTACGCACGTTGTCCTTCTATGAGGATCGTCTAGCACCATTCGACAAGTGGATGACAATGCCGGACATAGGCCACCTTATTGCATCGTGCTATGATGTGGTTCTAGTATTCCTATCTCGCCGTCAATACCTTACATTCCTCCCATTACGGTCTCTGCCCAAATCTACTATCGAACGCAGAGTAATATGCGTAGGATTTGTTAATGATTGCCATTTTGTGGAGGTACAACTTTGGTATTTATTGTTTTCCTACGTTTTTCTGTTTTTTTTGTATAGTACAAGACAACTAACTTTCATCCAATGAATTGAATGCAGGTATTCCTAAAGCCATGTTCTCCTATTCCTCCTGTAGCATGCAACTGACATACCTTCCGTCACTCCTGTGCACAAGGATGGGATACACCGTACCAATTTCAAATGGGTCAATTTACAAAAAGTGTTGGTTCGGACACTGCAACGAGAGAGACTGTTATTATAGACTTATAGTAGGAACTAACAAGTACTTACAATGTGTTGTAATTGTACAAGATCGTATAAATAATGATTGCCAACAGGCCTTATTTATTGTGCTGCATGGTTGTATGTGGATTCTATTTTTTTCGTTGTTTTTCCTACCATTAGGATACAAAATTCCGAAAAAATGTATCATTTTGGACATAAATGTCCGAAGTACAATATTACTTTCGGACTTCAACTTCCGTAAAAGACTACATTTAGCAATTACGTGGTTGTATTTAGAATTGCGCTGATGCTAGATATTTTTTAATCCGATTTTTTGTCATTGGGTAACGGATTCATTGCACATTACGGCCTTATATGTACAACTTTATACCTAAATCGAATTGTTGAAGGAATCTATACATTAGCTTCTATTTTTTAGGGGTTTCAGATTGTTAAAACATGGAGAAGGATAAATATGGAAGGATGACTTCTTTGTTAAAATGTAGTACGAGTACCAGCTCACGCCAAATGAACATAATACTTGGCCCTGCCGGTATTGTTCAAGCGGCGATGCGACAAAGGGAACTGTGAAAGAACGTGGAACCGGTCATTGCGACACAAGAGTTCATCGAAAGGGCTGTAACTGAATCGGCGCTTCAGGATGACACGAATTTCAATAAACCACCATGGCTAACCGCTGTGGAGTACGATTATTTTGATATGGATGGGTATGTTGACCTAGCCACTTTGAAGATACTGGATAAATTTGCACGAGTTGGGCTGGTAAGTATTGGCTTTACCATGGTTATAGGTTATATATATATGGAATTATAAACCCACCATATTTGATCACCTCGATTTCCTCTTTGACGTATTTTGTAATGTTTGTCTTAGTCCATAGTTGTGGTTAAGTCAATAACGAAGAATGATAGTGGAAACTTTCTTCTGGAACTCAAAGACCGCACGGCAACCGTTCTAGCATCCCTACACCATAAGGCTGAGAAGTTGTTTGAGGACAAGGTCAAAGTCGGTGCATGCCTAGTCATTAATGACTACGTCACTTTCTGTCCTAACATTCACAACCGATCACACATGTATGTCAATATCACGGAGAAGAACCTCGCAATTGTATTTGAGCCTTGATATTTCCACGTCTACATCTTGGTTAATAACTCGAATTTCATGTTATTTATCTTTTCGATGTGGTTGTTTATCTACTGTGTATTTTGAACAACTTAAATTACATGTATTGGTCGTGAGACAAATGGGTTGTTACATGTAATTTTTTTGGCTTTTTTAAAGTGTGATTTAAACTACTCCAACCTAAATGCAGAGTACAACCAATTACCTAAACAGAATGAACTGAAAATTTATCATTTTGTCCATGGCTGTGAACTACAGAACACTTCAGAAGTTAGTATCCGAACGAATGTGTATAGTCCGGAAGTTTTTTTCCGATATAGTAACCTATGGTCGGTGTTTACTATCTGGTTATGAGACATTAATTCGGAAGTTACAGTCCGTAGGACTACAATATTTTCTTCGCGTGTTGTATTTAGAAAAATGCAGGGGCTGTATTCAGCAATTATATTGCTTCGGTGGTAAACATCTGATTGGACAATCAATATTCGGAAAGTGAGTTCCGCAAAGGTATACACAAATCAGTTCTGAATATCCGAAACATTTTTTGGCTTTTTTGAAAGACAACAAACAATCATTTTTCTTACACTTACAGTCATTTTTTGTTGGAAAAAGGATAAACTTTGTGTGTAATACACAACCCATGACTAACACAAGTAATAAACGCCCACCTAATAAAAGTTCGAGCCTACATAGAGGTTTAAAATGTCACGATCAAAAAGTGGGATACACAACTACTACACTAAAATAGTAAATACATCAAGTCAAACATCTCCACATAGGATTCTCTCTAATTTAGTTAGAACAGAACGTAAGGCGTCAGTTTCCTCTCCATCATTGGCCAACTCCCGTCTTATCCGCTCCAATGCGTTTGAGTTCCGTTCTTCGTGAACATTACGTACTTCACTGCTTTGTCCTGCACGTAAATAAGACACATCCAAGGGGTTACACAACTTTACGTGAGAGATCTTCATAAACCACGACAAATAATTTTGTGTGCAGTCTGATAGACGTAGCATCGGCTGTCTTAGTTCCATAGGCACTAAGTGGTACTTCCATTCAATCCATTGGGTCAAAGTGAACTGATAAACCAATGTGTACTGAGATGCAGATTCCCCGCGCAAACCAGTGAATTGAATCAGATGTGAAGAAGGAATTCCATGAACAAAACCAAACTGTCTCATCATCCGGTCTGGGTGGTAAGACTCAACCACTTCACCACCACATATGCACCCTGTAAAGAAGTTTATGGGCTCAATTTCGCGCCATGCCCGCCTGTCAATGTACGGGTCGAACAGAACCTGTTACAAAACAAAACATTTAAAGCCTTTTCTTAACACATATATTAATGGTGGAACATAACATGTTTATTACCTCATGGACTTGAAGATCATCCAACATCTCCCGATACTATAGTGACGAGATGGCAGACTCTCTTCTAGGAACCCACCAGAAAGCACATTGTAGTTTGTCAGTAAAACCAATGTTACGTGCTGGACGTAACATAGGGATGTGCTCATAAGTCCAAGCCTGTAGTGCAAATATTTAGCGAACTTTCAAAAGCCAAAAGACTAAAGAAACAACGTATTAATAAAATGACATTAAGACGAATACCTATATTTACCTCCAATAGTGTCATGTAACCACTCATCTGGCGGACGTTGCACCTACTAGCTTGGCCCAACTGCCTATACAAATAAGTCAATGCATCAGCTCCACATGCATACATCCACACAGAGGTCAAGTCTTTCAGTAGACCCAAATACATAACTGAAATTTTGGTACCACTTTTGTCAACAAACAGAGTGCTACCAAGTAAGTAGAGTAGGTAAGCACGTGCTGATCTTTCCACATCAATCACATTGGCAGAAGTGCTATAGTCGGCAAACGTCTTACGTAGCCAATCAAACATAACAGAAATACCACCTTTCATAGAATCCCTGGCTACATCCTCAGTTACACCAAGACATGTTTGTAGAAGTGTTTCAGCATCCTCAACAATATCGTGAAGTCCTGGCCGGTCGGAAATGGGTAAATCCAAAATACACTTTACGTCATCCAAGCTTATTCCCATTTCACCAAATGGTAGATGGAAGGTGTTTATTTCAGGGTGCCATCTCTCAACCAAAGCTGACACTATGACCTTGTTACAATAACCATACGTGGTGCGTACAAGAGGATACAAGACCGATTCCCTTATCAACTGCCACCATAAGGAATTCTCTTTAATCTCATGTATTGGCCACTTACCCAAGGACATTGAATGCGAGTGGCATTTAAGGAGGGG
>NMUG010001350.1:0-18161 GCA_002855965.1 Monotropa hypopitys
CTGTAACTTGTGTTTAAACACATGTTAAGGTCCATCAATCGGCTGTAAGTTGTGTTTAAACACAAGTTACAGTCCACCAATGTGTCTGTAACTTGTGTTTAAACCAAGTTACAGTCCACCAACGTGGTTGTAACTTGTGTTTAAACCAAATTACAGTCCATCAATTGGCTGTAACTTGTCAATTGGTTGTAACTTGTGTTTAAACCAAGTTACAGTCCATCAATTGACTGTAACTTGTGTTTAAACACAAGTTACAGTCCATAAATTGACTGTAACTTGTGTACCAATGTGGCTGTAACTTGTGTTTAAACCAAGTTACAGTCCATCAATTGGCTGTAACTTGTGTTTAAACACAAGTTACAGTCCATCAATTGCTTGTAACTTGTGTTTAAACCAAGTTATAGTCCACCAATGTGGCTGTAACTTGTGTTTAAACCAAGTTACAGTCCATCAATTGGCTGTAACTTGTGTTTGTTTAAACACAACTTACAGTCCATAAATCGACTGTAACTTGTGTTTGTTTAAACACAACTTACAGTCCATAAATCGACTGTAACTTGTGTTTAAACCAAGTTACAGTCCATCGATTGGCTGTATATTGTGTTGTCCATCAATTGGCTGTAACTTGTGTTTAAACCAAGTTACAGTCCATCAATGTGTCTGTAACTTGTGTTTAAACCAAGTTACAGTCCATAAATTGGTTGTAACTTGTGTTTAAACCAAATTGGACTGGTTACATGCACTGTAACCTATTCAATTGTGCTGTAACTTGTTCAATTAAACAAGTTACAGTCCAATTGAACAAGTTACAGTTCAATTTTTAGAATGTAACTTGTCCAAAAACACAAGTTACAGTTGATTTTGGACTGTAACTTGTCTTAAATGAACAAGTTACAGTCTAATTGAACAAGTTACAGTTCATTTTTACTGTAACTTGTTCAATTGATAACTATAAGTTGTTCAATTGGTCAATTGAACAAGTTACAGTCCATTGTAACTTGTTCAATTGAACAAGTTACAATTATTTGACAGGTTACAGTCAATTGTGCTGTAACCTCTTCAATTTAGACAGTAACTTGTTCAAATTGGACTGTAACCCATCCAAATTGGACTGTAACCTGTCCAAATTGAAAACAAAGCAAAGCAAGAATCATGGGATCTAGGGTTACAGTCAAAATGAAGAAATAAACTAAAAACGATATAGGGTTTTGACGAGAAATCAAAACTTATCGAAGTAATGAAGAAATGAAGATTTTCTCACCTGAGCTGAGAGAAGTCACCTGAGCTGAGAGAAATCGCTGTTGCCTGAGCTGAGGTCTGGTTTTCGAAGAAATGCACCGAAGTCGCCATCGCCTGAGCTGAGTTTGAGCTGAATACGAAAATGAGACTGGAACGGGTACCGCATAATATATTTTGGGACTGGGATGAAAATGGGCTTTTATTTGGGGACCGGCCCAAAAGAACCCCTATATTTTATCTATATGAACATTATTAACAGTTTGGATCATTACAGTGGGGCCCAGAAATAGTTCAATTAGGTCACTGGTCCACTTACTGGTCTAATTTATTGGTCTCTGGAGCCTTACCCTATACATATATATGTGTATATATATAATATTTTATATATAATATATTCGGTGCGGGTGCGGGTGCGGATCGGATCGGGTTTCAGATCGGGAACTCCAAAACCCAAACCCGGTCCGAAACCCGTCGGGTTTTCGAAATCTTGATCCAAATCCTATCCTACGGGGGAAAATCAGGTAAAACCCGCTCCAATCGGTTCGGATCGACCGGGTATCCATTGGATTCGGATCCAACTGACATCCCAAGAAAATATCAATCATCAAAAGTGAACTACTTTTCCTATGCTTAGCTTTCGATGACACCCCTAAACCAATTTTCCTGGCTTCGTTGACGAATCAACCTAGTCACCACTCTTCTCTTTCATTATTTGTTTTCATTTCCATGTTTTAGGAGGATATCAAAAGATCTTTTTTGTTTCCTATTCAGTGATTCAGTAGTCAGATGGAAAACCAGGCAACGGAAACAGAGAAATCTATCTTTACCAGAAATTTCTTCTTTAGCCTGAGGCCCAGCAACACCAACGCAAGTATACAAGGAACTTTCATCGATCTTCAACTGATCATAGGCAAGGTAAACATCTTCGACAGTGGCAGCTTCATATAGTGAATTAAGATCTTTGATGCACGATATGTCCTGCAACAAGAAAAAAAAGAATTCTAAGATAATAATTCAAAACAAACTAAACACCTTTTTTTCCTAAATGAAAGGCTCTCATTTCGGCACATGTCAAAATAGACAGTTCGGTTATTTACCAAAAACTAGTCGTGACAAACTAAGGAAAAAAATTTGAAAAAAATTTGAGCTTTTTGTTACGCTCCCAAATCACCTTTCTTGGAACAGAGGCAGCTTGCAAGTGAGCCAACAATCCTAGCCAATATGCATTGGACTTGGTTTCAGCCTCATGCCTCATCAACAGGGTCCGTTTTGCCTGTTAATGTTGGAAACAAGTTTCATTATATATAAAAACTGAACAAGGTATTCTACCCACAATTTGCAATGATAACTCGTTTCTCCCAATTTCAAAAATCATTTCATTGGGCCATGTGAAACTACATGCTTTATATTGATCAGACAAAGCAGACTTCTTAAATGGAAATCCCAATAAAAAGAACTATCAAGAAGATGAATTCGTTTCAATGCTAGTTATAGTCTTTATTTTATATGTGTTGCTTGGTTGTACCTATCTAGGGATTTACAAGTGTGTTAAGCTATCCATAATCTATTATCTTAGTCCTAGGCTTTCAATTTAGTAGTTTTACGTTGTTAAGAACAGAATAGAGAGCTAAACTCATTTGCATCTCTTTTGGGAAATTTCTCCCACAAATACCTTGATTTAGTTGCATCATTTTGGTATCACAGCCAAAACCTGGCCCTTGATCCTGTCAAAAACCTCGTTGGAACCTTAACCTTGCCGGGAAATATCGACAGAGCCCTAAATCATCTTTGTCTACTATTTCATCTCTATCATTTATTTTCTTTTGATAGATCATTAGCCCCCAAAGCTTGCATAATCAGTCTCTTTTGAACCTTGAAAATCATATATTTACCCTAAATCACCCTAAATTGTCCTGTAAGATCCAAATCTACCAATTCCGAGTTAGAGATTGTGCGGGTCATGAATTTCAAAACCTAATCCATCACTCTCAACTTCGTTTGGATAATTCAAACCATTCAAACCATTATCGCATGTCTTACCTTCGATTCAGGCTGTTGTGAGCGGCCAGACATTCCCGAACCATACCCTAGTTACTGCAAAATCTTGTTCTGTGACTCGCGAGAACTGCTCTGTTCATGTGCAACTTGCGCCGCAAAGTTGGAGAGCGCAGAAACAATGAGATTTGAATTCAGTTGGAGCTGGACCTCCTTCTTCCATCCTGCGACTCAACTACATGGCCTGGATTCCTGTTCAATTTGAGCCCAGATTCTCGTTTGATTGGTTTGGAGTTCTTCTGGTTGGTTGGTTCAAATTTAGTAGGTTATATAGTTCTCTTTTGATTCTTGGCAAAACTAGATTGAACTGAGTTTTCTGGGTTAAAACCCAATCACTTAATTCTCCGAGTTGATTGGGCTTTGATTGCGATTCACTGTATTCACTAAGTTAACTATATGACCAAATTGACTTGGTTTGGATTTGTTGACTTAATTCATCTTTTGTGAATTGATTGTTGAAATGGCTCGTGGAGAGTGAGTATGACAACCCAAATCATGAGCAAAATGGGATTGAAGAGTTGAGACTAGAAGTTGCTACCCTAACGGAGATAGTACAACGTTTCCATGCACCAACCGAAGGTAGTGGAAGCTTCGAGGAATCTCAAAGTCAAATTGAGAATCATTTTCATGAATTGGATATGAAAAGGCAATGTCCTAAACAAATGACCTATAAATGGGAGAAGAATATCAAAGTTGAGCTTCACAAGATCCAAGTTGACAAATCGTGACTCGAACCGAATCCTGAATCGTAAAAGAAGCGGTCATCATACAAAAATATAAATATATACATATAGATATCAAAGATTCATTATGTTTATTCTAAGTACTTGAGAAAATTGGAATTAATATTTTCCATTATCTTATCATTAATTCATATTTTCTCTTGCTTGGTATCGTTTACTTTTGTTTCTTTTGGGATTTCAATGCTTAAAAAGTTTTGCCATAGCTGGGAGCAGGATCCTTTCTTGATGGGAGAGCAAGATTAATCGAAGAGTCTAACTTAGAATAGTGGGAACGAGGTTCCGAGGTAGATTCTCCACCCTAATAGGAGGTTCCAAAATGCTACTAAATGTGGACCATTTCGCCAAGATGGATTATTTTATACCATGTAAGAAGAATGCATGTGACCAACATTGCAAATCGCTTCTTCAAGAAAGTTTACAAGTTGCATGGGGTTCCTACCTAGAAATGTAAAAGTATCTTGCACATTTTTGGTAGATCTTGTGAAAGAAAATTGCGACCGATTTACACTTCAATATCACTTTTTATCCTAAAACGATGGCCAAACAGAGGTGGTTGATCAAAGTCTTGGGAATTCGTTGAGGTGTTTAGTTGGTAATCATCCTAAGCTATGAAACACAGACACTTCTAAAAGATTGATTAATCTACGTCGAACACTCAGGGACCCACCACGTGGTGTGTCCATTAAATTTTAATATTCTTTTAAGGGGGGAATACGGGGGAACACAATTAGGGGCACGAGGAAGCGTTTGTAAATTTTAATAGTTTTCTCAGGGTAGATATTTACCATTCAAAAATATTAGGCCCAAAGTATTTTATTTATATATAGATATATAGTAAAGGAGACCACTTATGGTGTAGTGGTAAAGACTCAACCCAATAATTTTAAGATTTCGGGTTCGAGTCTGAGCACCACCACTTTGCATATTATTACCAAATGTTAGGTTTGTTCCTCATCATTTTCTCTTTCCAGACACTCATTAATGGATACTAACTGGGCGTTGATATAGATATGTAATAGTAGTTCAATTACGCATTCGATATAAACTGCATGTATAAAAAATTATTTACTAAAATGTCATGTTCTGCGCCGTGTATATGTCCACAATATTTGAGAATTGTCATGTCTCGTGTTTGTCTATGTCCACAACCGTATTTGTGCCCAAATCCGTGCAACATAGATCCTAAGAGTTGGGAAGCCGAATTTGATTATAATTCCTCTCTATATCACACCATTAACACCTTCCTTTTAAAGTGATTTATAAGTAGGGTTCTAAAAGCCTGTCTATGCGGCCGACAAGTAAGCGCCTATGTACCAGGCCATGGTGGGCCAACTAGTTAGTGTTTGCTAGGTGGCAGAGGTTTGATGCCGCAACTTTACATTGAAGGTGTAGATTAAGTTTTTTGGCATTAGTCGGCAATTAGAGTAGAACCGATTGGCTACCTCAATTAATTGACGGGTTGATTTTAGCGAAATTCCAAATTTTTGTGTTAATTTCTTAGTACCATTTGGTTTTGAACTTTGGATATTAAACTTTGTTTCTTGACTAGTTATTTGTTACTTTTTCGCTTTTAGTTGTTAGTAATACTTTAGCCTTAATTCATTTCTTCCTAATGTATGTCATTTCTTATTGAAACTACGGGGAGGGGGATATTTTTTTAAAATAATAGAAAATTGACTAATCCCAAGGCACCAACTAGTCCCCTACTAGGCGCTAGGTGCACTTCCGTCGGATTAGCGCCTATCAACTTTTAGATCATTGGATTTATGGTTTGAAGTAGGGGTTAGTAACAATCCAATTAATCCTATCAAACACGACTGGTCCCATCCGATCGACCGATCGCTTCGTGAACGATTTCAACCAGGTACATGGTCGAACACGGGTCCGCTACCTGATATCTTTGGTACTTTGGTCAAACATCTAGTATTAGTTGAGTTCACCTCTCAAATCGAACCGTTCGAATATGATATACTACCCATTCTAGAATTCAATGCAAGACAAAAAAATAATAACATTACGACTTATGGGACTGGAAATTTATTATCATTAATTTTTTCGTCGCCTGCAGATCTGAAAAAGCCTTCCCAGATCTCTCTGTCATTCACTTAGATAAAAAACGACAATGCAGTGCAGAAGGCCTCCTACACCTCCTCCTCTTTTTCTCGTTGAAATTCATGGAAGAGCTCACTATTTCCTCTTCTTTGATCTATTGAAAGATGGTGATCAAACAAATCTCTCCCATCTTCTGAAGAAAAGTTTAAAAAATCAAGAATCCTTAGTATCATCCTCTCAAACCCCTCCATTCACCATGCCTATTCTAAATTTCCCTCCCCTTTTCAATGGTTCAGTTCGGATGCAGATAATGTTTTCTCAACCCGAAGCGGTCAGAACGCATGACGGGCCAAAAGAAAAATCAACCTGATCCGACATGTGCACATCCTACTTTGAAGCCTTACACTGTGGTGGATTTGGTTCCTTGCCAATTTCAAGGGAAGGAAGCACTACGGCGGACGATATGGCTGCATTATGAAGAATATCCATGCTTAATGTCAAGTCCCAAATTGACAAGGCTAATGCTAAGTACAAGCCAGCCGCTGATCTACACAAAAAAAGGTTCTATTCGAAGATAGTTGTATGGTAATTTTGAGCAAACAAAGGCACACATGGCTCTTGCATGAAATTCAATGAAGGGGTTCCTTGTGTAGTTCTGCGCAAAATAAATAAGTGCCAATAACAGCACATATCAAGTCCAATTGCTTCCTCGTTTGGGTATCTCCAATGCGTTTAATATGCGACAGCTTGTGCCTTAATTGCTGGATGCCTCTTGTGATGACATTACTGCCCGTGGACAAGTTACCTTTAGTTGGGGGTCCCCGTGTAGTCATTTCTATGATAGTTATAGTCTTTGTTTTAAATGATTTGCCTAGTTGTATGGTACCTACTAGGGCTGTTCAACTGGTTAAGCTGTCCGTCGTCTTTTATCATAGCCCTAGGCTTTCATTTTCGTAGTTTTATGATACTAAGAACAGTATGTTGAGAGCTAGACTCTTTCGCATCCCTTTTCGGAAATCTCTCTCTAATGAATCTATTCCCTTGATTCAATTGCATCAATAGCGATATTGTAATTTGAAAAGTAACTGACCCGGTCCAACTCTGTTTGGGCAATCTTGTTGCTATGCAAACCTCTGAGGACATTCTTGCAAGCATCAACAGCTTTATACACCTGGAAGTATGTATTAGTCGTAAAGGCAACAATAAATGAAAGAATATCACTATTGGTAAAATCAATCGGAACTACAACTACACACCTTTCCTGGTGTTGATGTTACTGAGATGACATACCACCCAAGATTTAGCCGATCAAACAGGCTTAATTCAAATGATACATCATATGTTAACCCAAGAGAATCCCTCACTGTTGTGAAAAGCCTGTACAAAACACATAAAATACTTTAAATGTGCAGCTATGATAACTAAATTCGATTATGTTAGTTATATTGGCATTTTCGGGACTCGTCGTATATGTGTCCATGTCCGAGTCTGTATCGGTATTGATATGTTGACTTAGGTCTTTCTCGAGAATTTTAGGCTAGATTTTCCTTTTCTATCTCCTCGTTAATTCCTTGGGAAAATCGTTGGTTTCATTGATCAAGCCACGTCTAAATCTGCGTTTTAAGTGCACGTGCCTTCGAGATTGCGTTTTAGGTAATTGGCTTTTGTTGATTTTTATTAGAAAAGTTTTCTAAGTCCTGGTTTAAGTTCTAGGCTTTGTCACAATATTTCAACAATTTTTTTCTAAGGCATGAGTGATGTTAGGCTTATAACAAATGTTTTTAGCAAATTTTCTAAAGCACGAAACGACCAGTAGGCACCACCTGTTCGGCACTCTTGGAGAGCACGAGGCGTGGGAGCGCTGCCCGCGCGTATGAAATCAAGGGTAGAGATCTTTTTGTCTTTTTAAATCCAATGGTCATTGTTTTAACTGAACCCTAATTATATATAGGTCGTTCATTAGAGTTTAGGGCACCATTTTTGCATATCATTAACCCTAATCTTGAGAGAAAAATATTTTTATTTGTGTGAGTTTTTGTGGGCTTAAACTTTTTCAAAATATTAAATTTGTGACAAATTCTTGTGTTAGGATATATCTGTCTTTCTCACTCAATCAAATATATTTTATCAAGTCTACATTGCCTACATTATTCGTTGTGTCAAGTGGCTTGGTCTCCGATCTTCAAAGGTTTTAACTGGGTTTTGACTTGAAGTTGCGTGGATCTACCGGTGCAGAAAAGATATTGATCATCAAGGGTTCTTATTGATATATATGTATATGGAATTTTTATTTCAATTGTACAGCATAAAAACTCAATTGAATAAAGATTTCATTGATTTGTTCTGAGATTGTCTCTCGTCTCGTCAAATTCACGCGTTTGGATGTTTGAATGAATTTGGTGATTCGTGAATTGCCCAAAATCACAAGCAGAACAGTAGACCCAAGCTTTGTCTTGGTAATGCACATTACTCAAAGATGAGTGCAATTTAATATCGTAAAACTACAAATCTATGGAAAGAATAATATACATCCACCAACTGACACTATTAGTCCCAACAAACAGGTATGTCAACAGACAGTCTGGCTTCCTTTTCAACCACAAATAAAATAATGTTGTCCTCTGTTCTGGGTGCAAAATAAAAGTAAGTACTCTGATTCGTAGAGTTTTCTGTCCTTATCAGTGCTCAAGTCTCAACTTAAAAAAAAACTTTGTGGAAGTTACTAAAGAGCTTCACATGGAGGCATTTTCTTCGATTGGCTATCACATAGACCACATGTTACTTAAGTCTAAGGAAAATATTGTCATTTCGTAAAGTCTCAACCATGACCTCATTGACCTTCTTCTATTCTTTCAAGTACCCAACATGGATCTACGTTGCGGTTGTTGCCCACAGCAAATCGTCTCAAATGACTTCCTCTCATTTTGTACCACTTCTAATATCCCCAAAATGAATTCAATCTCAAGTGGAAAAACTATTCAATGGAAGAGGATCCCACTACTGCAGGTCTGGAGAATGGTTGGCTGTACGCAGCTTACCCCTACAAACGCGGAGAGGTTATTTTCGTGACTCAAACCCGTGACTTGCTGCCCTTCTTACAAAGGATATTTATCATGGGGATACGCAACAAGAAGTAACTGCTGAGCACCACTAAGAACTGTTCTTCTCGATATTATGCTCCATATGTAATTCTCTTTTAATTAACTACTCCACCTTTCTCTGATTTCCTCATCTTACACCAATACCTGTAAGCCCTCATCCTCTACACACTTGAAAAGGGAGGTTGGTATAATTTTTTCTTAGCATAAGGAAAGTTGTTGCCGTTTATCATTTTGCAACCAAAAAAATGCCAGCATGATAAGCAGAAATCTATGACTAAAAACCCTAACATAGATATAATCTAACAAATCTAAAAGCTTACATAGACCACTAGATATGGCAATTCAGAGCTTTTTACTTCATAGTCTCATAGACAATCAGTTTTAAATCTGTAACACCCCTTTTCAAAATGCTTTTTCTCAATGTTATTTACAAGAATAAAAATTAAAATACTGTGTCACCAAACACATTCAGTGGTTATTCATTTAAGCCTTCCTCAATCAACATTCATGTGAAGCTTAAGATTAAGAAAAGATTTTGAAGGCCAAATTTAAGGTTAAAGACAGGTCCCGTTCCAGCGGTGCTGAATGCCTAAACCTGCTTCTTCAACAAATGCTCGTCTTTCAAATGCACTGTATCATATTCCGATGACTTTTTAGATGACATAGTGAAAGTAAAGACAAGGTAAAGACAATTTAAAGACTTTTGTCTGCTGATGTTTTTTATGCAAACTATGCATTTCCAGTCTTAGGTTGAATCAGAAATTAAAGGATCCAATGAGGTAAAGTGCAAAATAAAGTAGCAGCAAAGCCCAATGCAGTACATAGAAATGGAAGTATCATGACTTAACACTGCATAACGAGTGATCTGGGATTGGTGCATCATGCAGTACATAGAAATGGAAGAAGATATTACATGAATTTTTTTCACTCATGCTTAAAAGCTAAATGCATTAGTGCACTTACAAATACCTTGAATTTAGTATCTCAGCCAACAGGCCCATTGTGATGGCAAAGAATAGTGGATGACTACGGAATCTTCCTTGCAGTTTGTTTTGCGCATCCTTTATGCCCACAGGTGATTCCTTTGATTTTGATTGTTGATCTGTAAATCAATTTTCGAAGTTATCGCCTTGACTGATTAAGCAACATATATTTCCAATCCAATAATTTGCTACTAGGACACAACTACGCATTTGTACAACATAAAGGTATTCTTGTTTATAGTACAATTATAAGCTCAAATCGACAGTTCTAGAATAGGCTTGGAAAAAATTATGTCTCCTCTAAAATCATCTCTCCACCAGCGAATCCTGAAGCTCATAGTTAAAGGTAAAAGTTCCCCATCACCTGCCTTTTGTTTATTTATTTTCTTCGATCTTTAAGAAAACTGGAACCTCAAACTTTCCCTGGAGCCAAGAATTTACAGGAAACAATGAAGCAGGGAAGAAAAACAGAAGTTCCCAAACAGAGAAAGATGCCACAGTTCATGAGGAGGTAAATGTTGTTACTTACACTTACCAGCATAGCTGTTCCCCTATCTTCTAAGTACAAAAATAAAAGTTTGTCCAGACACAGTTACAAAGAGTAGTAAGGAGCTTCGGCTACCAAGATATTAATTTTCTGAGAAAGATAGAGCTTTTCAGAAATTGATGTCAAACTGACATTGGTGTCCGCGTGAACAAAAAATTCCTCCCACACCTTTGTAAGTGTGAAGCAAGGGGAGAAGAGGCAAAGAAAAGGTGTGGGGGTGGGGTGGGGAAAAATTGGGAAAGTTCAAAGAGAAAAACTAAACAAAATTAAGAGATCCAAGGTTCTAAACAAATATAGAAAAAACCTGGATTCATTATCCCAGTTTAGGAGTATACAATTTTCTAAAAAAGAGTTCTAAAAAACTTTTAGGCAAAAAACAAATGGCAAAAGTATCCATGAACCGCATTCCTTCACATTCAACAATCCTCGGAGTTTGATAGAGTCAAAACAGACTCCTATGCTTCTAGTATGGTTTTCTGTAAGGGTCTCAAAAAATAGTGAGAAGTTTATCAAACAAAAACTAAGCATCCAAAAATGAATGATTAGGTACAAGAAAATGAATCTGGTAACCATCACGGTATTGCCTTTTATGTTAATCTGGCACCATATGCCCACGGGGTGTACAAACTTTCAAGACTTTGGTACTTTTTTGAAACACCAATAAATTGTAGAGGACCTACTAAGAACACGACTTTAGACAACGTACAGCCAGAAAAAAGTAATAACTGCGTAGACTGAAAGGTTGGACACAGAGCGCTTCTTTTTATATTGTTCCTTCAAATCCATGTTAAAACATTTTGTAAGTCCTAAATTCCTGTAGTAAGTTTTCTACATTTACAGAGGAAACACCAGAAAGTATCATAACTTCAAGAGATCGTTGTTTAAAATCAAAATATGATGCAAAAAAACATAGGTATTATGTTTTCTGTTGATCTGCCTCATGGGAAGAGGGAGGATTGTGTCAGTACTGTACAGTTGAGTCAGGAAGTTCTAAGAAGATTGGGAGGGACATCTGCCATTTCAAATCAACAGACAAAAAATGTGAAAGATAAAGAACAGTTTATAGCTTTATACTGCAAAAACTCACCGTAATCAGATGATATAGTCCTGATAGAGTAGAACAAGTCTTCGCCTTCGAAAGTAATGCCCCAGCGGTTAGGAGCAAGACCTGCAATTAATGCACATGCTCTCTCTTCAGTGTCCTTCAAGAGAACCTGTCCAGTAGCAACTTACCAATGAGACCACGCATGTTAAAGGAAACAATGGAAAAAACAACCAAGTAATCAACCTTATAGGATATTATAAAAATTTTAATTTCCAAAGTACCACTAATTGATAGAATAGAATTTCTCACTTGTTGAAACTGCAGATCAGATGGAAATGGTCTAGATAAGATTGAACTAAATTCATGAGTCACCTCCATAGCTCTTGATGCTCTCACTGTGCCTAGGTAATCAAGGATACAGGACTCAATATCCTCCTCTGAGAAGTCCCCAACAATGCTTACCTGATTAAAAGATAAAAATATTGGGATGACAAATTATACAGTGTTTCAGATGTCATAATGCTAGGAAAAATATTAAAATAACAGAGAATTACACACCTCCATATTATGACCGACAAATTGATTCATCACTGCATCTCTTACTGATTCCAATGTTAAGTTCTCTAACGATTGTGGTGTAGGCTCTACAAAACGCTCATCTCCATTCAACATTGCTAGAACGAGTTTGTGCGTGATTGACCGCTCTAAGCTTTTAGGAATGGAGCGATAATATGACAAATATAACTGTCTTGCACGATCAAATGCATCATCAAGCCATACACTATGCTGCATGTCAGCAACAATGATTAAGCAGTTGGTGGAACATAGATAATAGCACTTACACAACTAAACACAGTTGCACAAAAAGATAACATCACCAAGGAAGACAAAATGTCTTATCCTAAAATATGGCAGATAAATAGGCGAAGCCCAGTTTTGAGTCCTTAAACATGGGCCTTTTCAGTTGAATACTTGGAACAATCTACAAGTACGCCGCAATCAAGTTACAGTCTATGATGACTACTGTGTGGACCAGTATACATACAAATGTACACAAGCAGCCCAAGCGGGCACAACCTCTGCCTACCTCTGTGCTTGGGAAATGTTACGTGAAAACTGATTAGTTGCATAAAGCCGGAGTGGGTACTGCAGCAAGAGCAGGAGCGAGTGCGAGGGATCGATAAGATAGAGAAGCACCTTAGGATGAGAGGTATATACAGATGTATAGACATATAGATATATATGTATGAACATAAATAACTGTATACAACTAAAGATAGGTAGTCTTAAAAATCTTGTGTATCAGATTTAGTATGTTGACTGCAAAAGTTTTTACTTGGAAACAAGTCGATATAATCTCTATATGAAGTACTCAAGCAAATTTGAGTTAAGCTTTTCCAAGATTTTGTTGTAGCTCCAGATTTTTCTTGCTTGGTAGCAATGTTCTAAAAACCGGACGGTTCAACCAATTGACAGGTCAACCGGCCTCTTGTCCGGTTTGGTTCAACTCCAAAACCAGTATTCTAGAAGAACCGAACTATTGTGAAAGAACTGCCTGAAAATTCTGGTCAACCCAATAAACTGGAAAACCCATTAAACCGTTGCAGTTTCGATGACCTAGCATGTTAAAGTATTTTACTCACTCAACGTTGCATGAAATGCTGATTACTCTGAATGTCTTTGGTTGTGTTAGGAATGGGAACGCCTGCGGTAGGAATTAATAAAGAAAGACAACTTCTGTTTCTGTCTGTAAACCGATGTGGGATTGTGACCTTATTATGTGGGAATGTGACATTAACATTTCTGAGCATCTTTCACTCTCTCGCTTCTTCAAAGAGCAACCATGGCACCTGGCAATTACTTATTAACAGATATATTAGCAAAATTTAATTGCTCGTTGCATCTCTCTATAAAGAAAAATTTGCAGAGAAAAATAAAACTACCTACTGTACAATACCTAGGAGAACACAAATTATGCTCAACAATATTATGTAAACACACATTCCAAACAACCATGTGGTTCATAAAAAAATGAGAAAAATATATTACAATTGTTAAAGCATCCAACTCAAAACCAATTGGCAATGAGGGGAGAGATTTCTCAGGCTCATAGTTTTGGAGATAATAATTAATCAATGTGGGACAAACTCACTTTCCCACATGTGTGATCCTTGACTCGCATGTAAAGGCGTAAACAATGAATACATAACACCCAGATCATAACAAAACAAGGTGACAACGGGACAATTAACCAAAAGAGTTGTCCAAAAACTTCTGAAACCCTAGCTCTGATATGATGTTAATGAATCAAACCCAAAATAAATTGGTAATAAGAAGAGATATCGCTCAAGTTCATATACTAGTTTTTGAGATAATAATTAACAAATGTTGGACAAACTCTAACAAGAATGATGTGTAATTTTGGTATATTGGATAATTATATTATGTGTATATATATTCATGTATAGCATATACATGACATCGCAGTTCAATTCGATTCACCTGCAGTTGAATCCTAAATTCCTGAATCCTCCATAGTAGAACAATGTGTGTGCATGTACATAGTTATTGTATAGCTATAGACTTTGAACGAGAACATCGCTAAAGCGATAGAACGTCAGTCATTACAAAACATTATTTTCCTCTGGAAGACCAAAAAAATCAACACGGCTTATGTGTTAATTAGATTATTAGTGTTTGCCCGTGCCTGAAGGCACTTGACCTGTGCCTTAGGCACCATTCGGATCTGATAGAGTCTAATACCGTCTTTCTCAAATCCTTATTCATCTATTGAACATAGAAAATACATCAGAACTCTAAAAAAATTATCAAAGAGCTTTTGATCGAGATTAAAGCCTTTGAATTTTTTTTAATCAATCACATCAGAACTCTAAAAAAATTTAAATGTGCATAAACATAACATTTAAAATCATTCGTTGCGAGGATTCAAAGAGCAAGAGAGGCATATGTGCGCAATAGAGCAAGGTAAGTCATGTGTGGATAGTTGTATATAAAAATTTTCTTTATAAAATAACGTATTGTATATAGAATTTTTCTACATATAATTGTCATGAAAGATAATACTGTACACTGTTATAGGAGTAGTTTTTCTCTATGAGATCTAGAGAACCTATGCTTAAATGATTTAGAATATTTTTGGTATTTTTATTTTAAGTTACAAAAATTAAATTACTTTTTTTTTTGAACATCAATCTCTAGTTAGTTTTTCTTTCAATATTTGTTTAACGACAGAATATAATAATTGACTTAGTCATACCTGAAAAATATTATCTCAATAGTAAGTCATTAAAAATCAAAATGGGGTGAAACAGTGAGAGGAAACCAAAAGATATACAGTGCAAATATAAAAAAACGGTGAGAAACTTTCGGATGAAACTAACGGCGAGCAAAGAGAGAGAGTGAGAGAGAGAGAGAAACATGAGGGGGTGGCGAGAGAGGACCGAGAGGCAAGGACGGGGGAGGCGGAGAACAGTTGGGCAGTGGTCGAGGGTGTCGTGCGCTGCTGCGGTGATATGCTGTTGTGGGTGACAGAGAGAAAGATGAGCGGCGGTGTGGTCGGCGGCGAGTGGCTTAGATGTGAGAGACAGGCAAGTGCAGCGGAGGTGTTATGCAGTAATGTGTGTCTGTGTGTGGATTGCGGTGGTGACGTGCGTGGGGCAGCTAATGACAATCTGAGTTTTGTGATTAAACAAATTGTAGAGGGGGGTGCGGCGAGGGACTCCGGCGCTGAAGGAGGGAGTGGCCGTGTATGGTGCGTGCGACGGGAAAGAAGATGGGAGCGATGGGGTGCGAAGAGAGCGAGGGGGTGCGAAGAGGGGGATGCGGGGAAGGAAGACATTACCTGAAGTCTTTTCAAGTTTCTGATTTTTTGTTGCAGTGAGTCTTTTTGAAGTTTCTGATTTTCTGTTCAATATTTGTAGTTAGAATTGAAGTGGGATTAGAAATGTTTCAAAATTTTAGAAATGTTTCAAAATTACCTGAAGTCTTAAAAGTTTCTAAATTTTTGCCGTAATTTTTGGTTGCTTATCAGGTATGTATGTGTTTCAAAATTACCTGAAGTCTTTGAAGATCTGATTTAAAAGTTTCTGATTTTTTGCCCTAATTTTCGGTTGCTTATCAAGTATGTATATGTAAGCGTGATTAACTATGTACCCTTGATTGTAATTTAAGGACAAAAAATGTTCAGCCAATTACGTAGTGACATGTGGCACAAAAACTGTCCTATATTATTATATAGATGCACGATTCTTTTATGAAATCCTTGCAATATCAAAAACCGGAATCCAACAATACAAGAGATTAACATGTTTAGACCACTAATACAATTGACGGGTAAAGGAAAGATTAGATGAAGACTTGATTGTTTAGATTGGTTACTTACAATTTATATTTTCAGTAGCACAGGATTTATCTTATTTTAGGATTTTAGGAATTACGGTTAGGAAATATTTGTCCTTATCTGTTTGTAACCACTAGAAAAGTTGTTTTGACTAGTTGATGGAATAAATTAAGTTACAAGTATCATTACTTCCTTGGGCATAGGGATGCCTAGGGTTTTCCTTTTTTCCTATCTAGTTCTTGATTGTCCTGCGTCAAAGATATAAAGTATAAACGCCGATGAAATCATTTGGAAAACATTGTATTCAAGTACAAGTATAAACATTGCAGAGCACAAAAGAAACATTAGAAAGAAAGATAAGAAAGAAAGAAAAAAGAGGGGGGTACAAATGCCTACAAGCTTCCAACATATACACACTTGTCGACAAAATCCCAAACGAAACAACACGAAAGGGAATCTATCTACCAACATAACCAAGTTTAGGCTGAGGTTACCTCAAGAACCATATGAAGAAGCTGGAAAGCTGCATGCATCCCATTGTCTCTTAAAGTGAAACGGAACTCCATGCAAATAAATTCTTCAGTGGACTCCAGCGAGCAATTTATGAGGTGATTCACACAAAAAAGCTCTACCTGCAAAAGAAAACTAAATTTGAGATAGGGACTCAATAAACAAGGATAACATAAAGAAAAAACAAAACCATAACACATACAAAAAAAAAGATACCAAAGGAATTTCTAGAACAACGTGCCTCCAAAAAGAAAAGAAAGAATAGAGACTCCACAACCAATACAATTCACAAACATCAATCCAACCCCTACAAATCAAACACATCGGATTTCCTGTAAATGGAGACACCAAGACCCAAAAAGAAGTCAAATAGCAAACCATATCCCATAAACCTTCAAAATCTTCACTCTTATCTCCAAAGACTAGCAATCCTTTTCAACAATATAGCACACACCATCGTGCAGATTACATACGCCAAAAACATCTTGCCTTCTCACTAAGATGATCCTCCTTATCTCCAAAGACTCTCATGCATTTGCCACCATATCGTCCACATTGGCAACCACAGTGCCTTGCAAACTACATACCTCCAAAGACACATTGCCTTTCTCAATAAGACCAAAGACCCCCCCCCCCAAGACACTCATTAATGGGTACCAACTGGCCGTTGATTTATTAATAAAGGTCGGGAAATCCGATCAAAAATTAAGGTAGGTCACTCATTGAACTAGACCTTAGTTATTTGGTTATCTAAAACTTTTGGAAGTTGGGATTCCTAACTTCTGGAAATTTTCAATCGAATATTTGTTAATATTAATGTTGTTCTAAAGTTAGAATTTAGGCAGATTAAAATAAGCGGATTAGTGAGGAAAATAAAAAAGATTTATCAAGGTAAGTAGGAATGGAAATTTAATTATTAAGGAATCGATTAATTAAGATGTAAAAAAAACAAATATAAGAAAGATTAACGGATTCAATGGGAAGTAATTACAGAATAATTTTCAGAAGGAAGTAAATGGAATTGAGTTTATTTATGTTATGCATGAGTAGTTTGAACCTTAGAGAAGTGTTATAAAGATTTTGATAGTAAATTATATAGTTTATTATAGGATCGGAGAGTTCTACGTCAATGTCAGCACCCCAGGGAGACCGGCAACTCAGATAGTCATACTCTGATTCAGGTGAGTACTTGGAACTTTATAAATTAGAGAAAATATATAATTTAAATGTGTTATTCTATTTAAAGTGATTTTGGATGAAAATTTATTAAAGATCAAGGATGTTTTCAAAAAAATGGAAAAGGGAGATTTTGTGGCAAAAAGAGAAATGGTAAGAAAGTTTGAAATAATTGAAAATGAGAATTTTGTGAATTAAAACGAGGAAAGTGAATTTTGTGAATATTAAAGAAAATTATGGGAAAAGAGACTTTGTGATTAAAGGAAAGTATGGAATTATGATAAATGGAAAAAGAGAATTTGGATGGGAAGTAAAGTTTTGAAACAAATGGGATGTATGGTTTTGGCATT
>NMUG010001351.1:0-18155 GCA_002855965.1 Monotropa hypopitys
GAAACATTCTTTCCTAAATAAGGTCGAAGTTCTGTCCGACTAAAAATGTAAAAACCATCAAAAAGATCAAAGTTCAATTCATTCTTTAAATTCTTTTCATAAAATCTCGAAAACAGAATCAAGGCGTTGCCCATCTATAAACCCTTTTTAGTTCATTCAAGCATCAGTTTTATGTTTATTTCTCTTGGCCGAGAAATCATTGATTTTAAATTGGAAGAAAATTTACTTTTAGAAAGGAAGTACCGAAAGGGCGAATGGGGTGCCTAACACCTTCCCCATTCGTAACCAAATCTCCGAACCCGATTTTCTAATTTCGCAGACCACCCTTTTCTTAATAAAACCGGTGACTTGGCACGCCATAACTCTATGCCGAGTGGCGATTCTGAAAAATAGACTAATAATAGGATATATATTGCCTTGGCAATTATAAAACCGTTATTAAGTCTGAACATTTTTAAATCAAGTAAGTCCAGCCATCATCAATTTTCATCTATCAAACGTCGCATTAAACCCCAAAAATTTAAAGTACGCCATCCAGAAACGCGACCCCCGAAAACATCGGGCGGAAGCGAAGAAGGGAGGCGGAAGAATTTTCCCGGCACGACACTAAACACAAAGCATAGATTTTCTCTTTAACGGGATAAACGCAAATCCCGACTATACCAAATGCAAAGTATAGATTTTAACTCATCACTCACTGAATAACCAACTTTAGCATAGTGCCTATACACCTTAGAAATCTACCTGCGAGCTATGTACTCAACCCACTTGAAAACATATACATAGTGGATATTTAGGCCAAATCAAAATCTCATCGGTGAGGGATATGTGATCATGCTAGTATATGTGTATTGCTGAAAATAATAAAAGCAAGAGATGTGCCGTAGTAAAAAACACACTCTTGTCAAGACACTCTCAATGTATATGAAAACCAAGACCCGCTCAGGAGAGTGCTTAAAGAAGTACTTATGTAGAAGTACTCTCTACGGCTCGAAATATATGTAATGGAGCACTGTGTCTCTATGGTAGTGCTTATTAATTAGGCACATCGTATTATCTCAAGTAGGCCTCTCAAGGAAGTATCTATTATGGAGATACTCCTTGGATAAATTCCTATCTACAAAGATACAACCAATAGGAACAAGATAGGATACAACTTAAGACAAGGCTATACTACAACTAAATCACATTGTAAAACTAAGTAAGCCCCAATAGCTCTAGATAAGAATGTGACACAAGCTCCCTTGCAGTGCTTTGATAGACTCCTCCTTGTAAGCTCAAATCACCAAGTATGATGGCAAGGACTAAATCATGTGAACCACCTCCTTTTCTAGATTCCTTGCACTCTCACAACTGCAAAACAAATAAGGATACCAAAGTATAATGCTCTAATAGAGATACAATCAAAAGGAAAGCATGAGGAACATAGAAACACCATTTTATGAAATCTGTCCAAGTTGGTCCTAAAGGGATGTGTAGCTTGGCTTTTGTTACAATCTACAATACTTCTCCAAAAGATGATTATACCAATAAATAGGAGAAGTGTTAGGCTATCCAAAAATGTATTTCACACACAAAATATAGTGTACAAAGAGTGTGTGAGAGAGATGCCAATAATGAATAAAATCAGTCTATGTGGTAAGCAAAGTACTAATGTATCAAATTGATTTTTTAAGAGTTCACATGTCTTTCTTTCAAAATGGTTTTAAGCCTTTCTAAAAAGGATTTTGTACCAAGTAGTGATTATGAGAAAGGCTGTTATAAGACACTGAAATAGACACTCTCAAATATATGTAAATCCTTGGAAGACAACGAGAGGATTAACTAAACTAGTGGCAAATATTTCATGCCAAATGTACTGATTTTTTGTTTTGTAAAAAGCCCTTATATCTTGTAACAACCCAGAATTTCAAACTATTTTTTTGAAATGAATATAAAATTACAAGAGAGGAGAGAACATAACTACCATACATATTTATTCCAATAAGTACATGCCAAATGAAAGGAAATACAATAGAGACATCCGCTAACATGTATTTAAATTACAAACCTTTTACATTTTACAACTGAGAATAAAGAGATAAAATACAGTAAATGATAGAAAGAAAATACCTATCAACTACCAAGGTACCAAACTCTAATGCCGGCAAGGAAAATCTGAAAGGTCCAGCTCCAATCCAGAAGTAGAATCTGTTACCTAAAAATATAGAGTTAGGCAAAAGTCTAGTAGAGAAATCTATATCCAAGTATCTTTAAAATTAGGGTGCATGTGTGCTCGGGCAAAGAATGTAAAATATGCATGCATGTGGATCTCTTTTCATTTCTAAAACTATTTGACTCAAAACCATTCCTTTTCTTTACTCAAATTCAACTTGTGATATTTTTTTCAAAATGCTCAACTTTGACAAAATTGAAGGAGATACGCCAATAAATTCCGAACCTTTTGAAATGCTCAACTTTGACGAAATCAAAGGAGATAAATTTATAATTTTCAATTTCCTCCACATTGACAAAGTCAATAGAGTACAATGTCAACCTTGACGAATTCAAGGGACTAATCCAATCAACACCATATCTCATTAGAGAGTTATTAGGTTTCGGTTACTTTTGTGGTAGAAGTCCGTCGACTAGACTACCTATACAAAATTCCTAGTATTCCTAGACCCATCGGGAGGGCCCAATGCAAGCTCCCATTATACAATGTCGTGAGTGTGGAGACACCCAAGAAACAAAATTCTCGTTATATAGACAACCTAAATATTCTCTCATATTTTAAGGCCAATTAATACATTTAATTGATTCATACTCTCAGTTCATCTAGATTAGGTCAAACTCCTAATCTCTCAATTGGACCCAAAATATGATTTTCACAAACATTCATTCAAATATTGGTTTCCGATGTGTCAAAACATTCTGTCACGACCCGTCCCATTCTTGAGACAAATCTATGACTGGCCAACGAGCAAGCTCGCAAATGCCTAAGATAAAAGAGTTGAGGAATCCATACAACAAATGAAATAATGTGGAAGCGAGTGAACAATCCAGAGTAGTGCATAAGTTTTTCACTAGAACAACTTGATTACAACATAGTAGGCTCAACAACCTATACATTAGAAAAGAAGATAAAAACATCAAGACAACTAAGCCGCTCCAAAGCTACTCCTCAATATGACCTCAAAAGGTTTTTAGAAAAACGCATAAGCCAAAGCTAGAGTGAATCAATATTTTACACTTCACAAGTTTCATGGATTAACAGTTCTCAATTGTAAAATAGTCAAGTATAGTAGTCTTAATAATTAGCGTAATTTGTGCTGTATTTTTATTAATTCTGTGATTGGAACAATATCACGTACCAAGGGCTCATCCCCCCTTAGTACCTTCCCCAGGGGCTAACCCCTCCCCTAGAGGCATCACCGAGGGATCATCCCCCCAGTGGCATCACTCGCACCGAGTGGTACTAGCATCTATTGCACTTAAGGTCCTGCCCGTAGGCTTTTCATCATCATATTCTTCTCGTAGGTTGCTCAAGCATCTGTTGTATGCCTGTCACATCAACTGTTTGAATTATTGGTGTGCTTTGCCATTTTTCAATATCATAGTTGTGCCTTTTTGCCGTATGATCTTTTTGTTCTGTTTCATCTCCATTTCAGTTATATATCCTGTTGTTCGAAATTGACCATTTGATCCATGTAAAAGAAAGAGTTGGTGCTCTATTTCATTTTCTCAAAACAAGTGGTAATGTAATGACTTTTCATAAACATATTTACAAAGGAAATGTGCATCTTTGAAACGTACGAGTAAATATGGTATATAGAGATTCACCTGAATGTGGTAGAGTTTTCTTGCTTTTGATCCTAAGGTAGTACTGGACTCGAATCTGCCAAAACACAAGACTTATAAATTTCTAACAAAATGTTCTGCCGGACCGAGTTTATGGCCGAAGCTCGGCTTCTGGCCGAAGGCCTAAGTGTCCGGAGGTCTGGGCTTTTGCTGAAGCAGTACTCAGCCGAAGGTCCACTGATGGCTTTAGCCGAAGGGTGACTAGACCGAAAGGTTCCTTGCCGAGCTACCGAAGGAATAGGGGCAACTCTGGAAGTGTGGGAAAAGATGCTTCGGATACTAAGACTGCTCGAAATGGTTACTACGGTGATCATAAGGTCATAGGGCTAAATGCCCGAGCTGCTGTACATATAGCCGAGCTCATAAGCTTGGGCTCTAAAAGTGGCAAATTGTCCCTTGCCGAGCACTAGTGCTCTGGTAGTTTGGGACGTCGGCAATGATATGGAATGGTCCAGGGATGTTCTGGAATGGTCCGAACAGGTCATGCGAGCTGAAAGGGGTTCAGCCGGAGGGTTAAGAGGGTTGTCCGGGCTGTTTGGCTAAGTACCACACACTTGGTATTTCTGTCGAGCTAAAGTAACAATACTGGGGTACTTCGGCAGAAGTCAAGGAAGGCTGATATGCTGACCTCTAGTTCGGCTAAGTCCTTTGGTGGACTTGCCGAGTAGAAATGACAAGATATATAGAAGGGCCAAGAATTTACCTGAGTGAGCTTCTGGTCTTCCTAAGTGTGCCAAAATGAAGTTCTGCCCGGAGGATGCGGTTCTGCTGGACTGAAGGATTTCTGAAAACTCCTTCTTTGCTCGGGTGGTGCTCGGCGATGGGTTTGGCCGAATACTGAGGGGTATAGGAATGCTTGTCCAAATGATTGGACAAGTAAGGACTTTATGACTTAGTCGATCGGTGGGGTTGCCGAACGGAGGGATGTCCGGACAACTTCTATAGAGAGAAATGGGAGGTAAATGCTCGGGAGGGAGTTTGGTGTGAAGGTTGGAGGGACTTTGGGTCTCTATTTATAGGACTGAGGGGTGGGGCTCGATTTGGTGCCAAAAGGGCTCTGGGCCGACCAGTGGGCGGCGCCCCTGGTTTTCTGGCAGCAACATCTTTTAGCCGCGCACCGTTTGTCCAGATGCGGTGTCAGCTGACCAGCCAATATTCCCGTCAACTTTTCAGCGGGATTCCTAGTGGGCGACAGCTTTTACAGAGATTCCTTTTGCTTTATGTTAGGTCTTGTCCTTTTCTCTTTGTCCACTTAGGTCGAAGGGAAGAACAGAACTGAAGGTCTAGTACTAGGTGTTCGGTAGCATGGGATGCTCAGCAGCTCGACAGCTCGGCAGCACGGCTGCTCGGCAATCCGGTTTCTCGGCAGCTCAGCACGGCTGCTCGGGTTTTCTAGTTCTAGGCCGAGGGACTCTTATGGCCGGACCTCACTCTTGCCGACCGCTCAACCTTGGGTTTTATTTTTGTTTTTAATGGATTCAACTCTTAAAATTTTAAAATAGACTAATTCTTAGGGCCAGGGTCTCACATCCTCCCTAACTTATAAGAGTCTGGTCCCCAAACTTTAAGCGATTTTTAACGAATGTAAAGCTTAACTTGATAGAAAATATACCTCATATGAACAGTTGTGGATACTTGTGACGCATATCGATCTCTTTCTCCCAAGTGGCTTCGTTACCCGATTGATTCTCCCACCAGACTTTCACTAGCAGAATAGTCTTGTTCCTGAGTCATTTCTCCTGTCGATCCAAAATTCTGACTGGTCGCTCTTCATAAGATAGATTCTCCTGGATCTGGACTGGTGGTTGGATCAGTACGTGGGATGGGTCTAAAATGTATTGAGGAAGAATTGATATGTGAAAGACATTGTGAACGTTATCCAATTCTGGGGTGAGTGCCAGACGATAAGCTACGGGGCCTATCCTTTCAAGGATCTCGAATGGTCTGATGTAGCGAGGATTCAGCTTCCCTCTCTTTCCAAATATAATGACGCCTTTTGTAGGGGATACCTTTAGAAACACTTTATCGCCTTCTTGAAATTCAAGCTCTCTACGTCGTGTATCCGCATAGCTTTTTTGACGATCCTGGGCTGTCTTCAATCATTCTTGGATTAGCTTGATCTTCTCCGTAGTTTCTTGCACAATTTCTGGTCCAGTAAGCTCTATCTCTCTGGCTTCCGTCTAGCATACAGGTGATCTGCATTTCCTTCCGTACAAACCTTCAAATGGTGACATCCCAATACTTGCTTGATGACTATTGTTATAAGCGAATTCTGCTAATGGTACATATTCCTCCTAGCTTCCTTAGAATTCCAACGTGCATGCTCGAAGTAGATCTTCTAAAGTCTGAATTGTCCTTTCGGATTGTCCGTCCGTCTGCGGGTGAAAAGTTGTACTGTAGTTGAGCGTTGTCCCCATGGCTTTTTGAAGTGCTTTCCAGAATCTTGATACAAATCACGGATCTCGATTGGAGGTTATAGATATGGGGGTTCCATGCAATCGAACGATTTCTCGTACATAAGTGGCGGCCATCTGGTCCATCGAGTAAGTGTTTTTGATAGGTATGAAATGGGCTGATTTGGTCAATCGGTCGACGATGACCCAAATTGTATTGTTGCCTTTGGCTGATCGTGGAAATCCAATGACATAATCCATTGTGATGTCTTTCCATTTCCATCTTGAAATTTGTAGTGGCTGGAGTAGTCCTGTTGGCTTCTGTCGGATGGCTTTCACTTGTTGGCATTGAAGGCATCGACTGACGTAGTCTGCAACATCTCATTTTATTCCTATTCACCAATACGATTTTGTCATGTCTTGATACATCTTCGTTTATCCTAGATGGATTGCAAATCTTGATCTGTGGTTGTCATCCATGATCTTCCATTTGACATCTTCTTGATTGGGAATGCATATGCGGTTGCGAAATCTGAGTAGACCGTCATGGGTGGTGAATTCTCCATCTGGTTTGCTTTTGGCATCTTCAAAAATCTTCCGCAACTTGGGATCGTCTTTCTGGGATGATTTGGTTTCTTCTATGTTGACAGAGTCGATGGCGATCATTGAGAAGTGATCTAGATAAGGGTGCCTTTTTCTGCTGAGTGCGTCTGCTACTACGTTGGCCTTCCCGGGATGATATTGGATGTTCAGATTGTAGTCTTTCATGAGATCTAACCATCGTCATTGCCTGAGGTTCAGCTCATTTTGGGTGAAGATGTATTTCAAACTCTTGCGATCGGTGAAAATATCACAAGTGATTCTGTACAGATAGTGGCGTCAAATTTTCAATGCGAAATGGACGCTGCAAGCTCTAGGTCGTGAGTAGGGTAGTTCTTTCCATATGGCTTCAGTTGTCGTGAGGCATAGGCGATAACTCTTCCTTCTTGCATCAGAACACATCCTAATCCTATGAGTGAAGCGTCGTTGTAGACCGAAAAACCTTTTTCTCCCTTGGGTAGAGTTAGCACAGGTGCAATAGTTAGTATTTTCTTCAATTCTTGGAAGCATTCGTTACGCTCTTGGGTCCAGACGAAAGGTTCTCCTATCTAGTGAGTTCTGTCATTGGTACGGCGATCTTCGAGAAGTCTTTTACAAAGCATCGATAATAGCCGACAAGTCCTAGAAAGTTGCGGACTTCCGCTACTGAGATAGGGGCAGACCAATTGGAAACGGTCTCTATCTTCTGGGGATCTACTAAAATTCCTTCTCTGTTGATGATGTGTCCAAGTAAATGGACACTCCTGAGCCAAAATTCACATTTGTTGAACTTCGCATAAAGTTTCTTCTCTCGTAGGATTCGAAGTACTGTTGCTAAATGATTTGCATGCTGCCCTTCGTCTTTCGAGTAGATGAGAATGTCATCGATGAATACTATCACGAAATCATCGAGGTAGTTGGCAAAGATTCGATTCATGAGGTCCATGAATGTTGTTGGTGCATTTGTTACTCTGAATGGCATGACTAAGAATTCGTAGTGGCCATATCTTATGCGAAAAGCAGTCTTCTCAACATGACCGGCCAACTATGAAATAATGCGGAAAGCAGTCTTCTGCAACGACCCGTCCCATTCTTGAGACAAATCCATAACCGGCCAACGAGCAAGCTCGCAAAGGCCTAAGATAAAAGAGTTGAGGAATCCATACAACAAATGAAATAATGCGGAAGCGAGTGAACAATTCAGAGAAGTGCATAAGTTTTTCACTAGAACAACTTGATTACAACATAGTAGGCTCAACAACCTATACATTAGAAAAGAAGATAAAAACATCAAGACAACTAAGCCGCTCCAAAGCTACTCCTCAATATGACCTCAAAAGGTTTTTAGAAAAACGCATAAGCCAAAACTAGAGTGAATCAATATATAACACTTCACAAGTTTCATGGATTAACAATTTTCAATTATAAAATAGTCCAGTATAGCAGTCTTAATAATTAATATAATTTGTGCTGTATTTTTATTAATTCTGTGATTGGAACAATATCACGTACCAAGGGCTCATGCCCCCTTAGTACCTTTCCCAGGGGCTAACCCCTCCCCTAGAGGCATCACCGAGGGATCATCCCCCCAGTGGCATCACTCGCACCGAGTGGTACTAGCGTCTGTTGCACTTAAGGATCCTGCCCGTAGGATTTTCATCATCATATTCTGCCCGTAGGCTGCTCAAGCATCTGATGTATACCTGTCACATCAACTATTTGAATCATTGGAATGCTTTGCCATTTTTCAATATCATAGTTGTGCCTTTTTGCCGACCATTTGATCTATGTAAAAGAAAGAGTTGGTGCTCTATTTTATTTTCTTAAAACAAGTGGTAATGTAATGACTTTTCATAAACATATTTGTAAAGGAAATGAGCATCTTTGAAAAGTACGAGTAAATATAGTATAAAGAGATTCACCTGAAGAGTTTTCTTGCTTTTGATCCTAAGGTAGTGCTGGACTCAAATATGCCAAAACACAAGACTTATAAATTTCTAACAAAATGTACTGCCGGACCGAGTTTATGGCCGAAGCTCGGCTTCTGGCCGAAGGCCTAAGTGTCCAGAGGTCTGGGCTTCTACTAAAGTAGTACTCAGCCGAAGGTCCACTGATGGCTTTAGCCGAAGAGTGACTGGACCGAAAGGTTCTTTGCCGAGATGTTGAAGGAACAAGGGCAACTCTGGTAGTGTGGGAAAAGATGCTTCGGATACTAAGACTTGTCGAAATGGTTACTACGGTGATTATAAGGTCATAGGGCTAAATGCCCGAGCTGCTGTACATGTATCCAAGCTCATAAGTTTGGGCTCTAAAAGTGGCCAACTATCCCTTGCCGAGCACTAGTGCTCTGGTAGTTTAGGACGTCGGCAATGATACAGAATGGTTTAGGGATGTTCTGAAATGGTCCGAACAGGTTATCCGAGCTGAAAGGGGTTCAGTTGGAGGGTTAAGAGGGTTGTCCGGGCTATTTGCCTAAGTTCCACACACTTGGTATTTCTGTCGAGATAAAATAACAATACTGGGGTACTTCAGTAGAAGTCAAGGAAGGCTGATATGCTGACCTCTAGTGCGGCTAAGTCCTTCGGTGGACTTTCCAAGCAAAAATGACAAGATATATAGAAGGGCCAAGAATTTACCTGAGTGAGCTTCTGGTCTTCCTAAGTGTTTGCCAAAATGAAGTTCTGCCCGGAGGATGCAGTTCTGCTGGACTGAAGGATTTCTGAAAACTCCTTCTTTGCTCGGGTGGTGCTCGGCGATGGGTTTGGCCGAATACTGAGGGGTATAGGAATGCTTGTCCAAATGATTGGACAAGTACAGACTTTATGACTTGGTCGATCGGTGGGGTTGCTGAATGGAGGGATGTCTAGACAACTTCTAGAGAGAGAAATGGGAGGTAAATGCTCGGGAGAGAGTTTGGTGTGAAGGTTGGAGGGACTTTGGGTCTCTATTTATAGGACTGAGGGGTGGGGTTCGATTTGGCGCCACAAAGGCTCTGGGCTGACCAGTGGGCGGCGCCCCTGGTTTTCTGGCAGCAGCATATTTTAGCCGCGCACCGTTTGTCTGGATGCGGTGTCAGCCGACCAGCCGATATTCCCGTCAACTTTTCAGCGGGATTCCTGGTGGGCGAAAGCTTTTGCAGAAATTCCTTTTGCTTTATGTCAGGTCTTGTATTTTCTCTTTTTCCGCTTAGGTCGAAGGGCAGAACAGAACCGAAGTCCTAGGTGTTTGGTAGCATGGGCTGCTCAACAGCTCAACAACACGGCTGCTCGGTAGTTCGGTTTCTCGGTAGCTCAGCACGGCTGGTCAGCACGGCTGTACGGGTTTTCTAGTTCTAGGCCGAGGGGCTCTTATGACCGGACCTCACTCTTGCCAACCGCTCAGCCTTGGGTTTTATTTTTGTTTTTAATGGATACAACTCTTAAAATTTTAAAATAGACTAATTCTTAGGGCCGGGTCTCACACATTCTCTAGACCCCATTTCAACAATATTAATCATTTCAAACAATATTATCCCCCCTTTTGCAATAATTTCAAAATCTAGGGTTTTATCAAATTTGCGGTTTTCCAAAACAAGTATGGGATCTTGAAATTAAGTTTGTGGCACTAGATAAATTGAAGGGTCCACGAGACCCACAAACTCAAATCGTAAAAACATCTTCAATCTTTTCAGAAAAACTTGAGATGGAAGAGTAAAGACCAAAATCAAAGATAAAATGGATATGAGTCTCTATCTCTTGAGATGATCCACATGCACCCTAGGTTAGGGTTCCTTATAATAGACTCTGATAACTGCATGGATGGATAGCCCTCGACGAGGGGAACGATATTTGTGAAGGGGTTTCGCTCCAAAACCTCATAGTTTGAGAGGGAGAGAAGAGAGAAGGAGAGAGATATAGAGTGAGAGAGAGAAATCACATGAGAGTGATTGAGGGTGTCAGCTAGTTATGTTTGTGTTTGAGTGAGAAAATATGAGAGATGAGTGAATATGTATAGCCCCCAAAACAAATCTCAAAACTTCCCTTAATGAAGCACATTTTAATATGTGCTTCAGCACATATAGAAATGTGCATAGGCTGGGATGTTGCACAGATGGTTCACATTCCGAAACGTGATGAAGGAGAGAAGAAGATGAATATCGAAATGCAGGGTTGCATTTCGATATGTGCACTCAACACATATCAAAATATGCAATGGGAATTAGGATGCATCCTTTACATATCGAAATAGGAGAGGGGGTATAACCAGAGGACCTGTATTTCGATATGTGTACCAAGCACATATCGAAATGTGCATACGGGAATGGGTTGAATAGCAGGCTGCATTTCGATATGTGCCTCATTGCACATATCGAAATGAAACAAAGTGTGTGTGAGAGAGAGAGACCAATCACAAGCCTTATATCGAAATGTGAGTGAGTAGGAGGGAAGTTCTATATTGAAATGTGTGCTTGCCCAATGAATATGGCAAGCACCCAAACATCAACAAACATCTGCAAACACTTCCCCGAACATCACAAACCTCCCACAACCCAAGTACAAGCCTCGGGGAGGCATGAATATCAATAAATCTGAGATAAATTGAGAGGAAGGAAAGGAAAATCTTATAGAAATCTATAAAAATATTTGAAAATAGTGCAGAAAAGTTATATGGATTTTTAGGAGTGTGACAAACTACCACCCTTACAAAATTTTTATCCTAGAAATTTACATGAACAAGGATAGATGACAGAGACAAGACTTGCAATATCCATACATCAATGAATTTAAATCAAGAATCATCGGTTCCAAAGGGGACTATCAAGCCCAATGTAAACCCAACAAGACAAATATACCAAGAGAAGACTGAGTTTAACACTCTCACAAGTATTCTCCACAATCACAACGTGCCTAAATAAAAAATGGTGCTACAACCCTAATGCGATCAGAGGAAGAAGGACAACCAACATATTTTAATCTTGAGCCTTAACCAACAACAGGAGGTATCCACGACAAGAAATATAATACGATGACATACAATGCCATTAGTGAATGCCAAACTATAGAATAAGGACCCACAAAAAGAGGGAAAACACTACACTTCTGCTACATTTCACAACATCAACCCACTCACACGCGAGAGTTTTGAACAAAGAACGGGGTCAATGACCTTGCCACATGGATACTACAAGGGAGTTTGTACAACTCAAATAATCCTACACCAAAACTCCAACATCTGAATTTTGAAAACCAACAACACATGCCGATACAACATGGTCACGCTGACACGATACGGACACACTGATATGATACGGACACGCTGATACGATATGGATATGCCGATGCGATACGGACAAGGGTAAAGAATCCATAACTAACGAGTTTAGAATCAAGATGGAATAGAGAATCAGTTACCACCAAGGCTACAAACCAATGAGACAGACCACGAGATCAACATTAATAAGGTCAACTACTTGACCTAATAAACAACACTAACCCCCAAACCTGTGCCATAATCTTATATTATCCCACATACTCATAAATAGCTATGTAAATATCCACACAAACTCCAAGACCAACTTCATACTAGAAAATTTTCGACCAACAAACTCTAGATGAAACACCAATCCTCACATACAACCAACCCCCGTGCATACACCTAGTGCAGTACCGGAACGACTCTAGACGGTGTGCAGGGCGGCCTCAACACTCTCCTCCTTCTTGATAGAAGGTTGCTAGGGATTCTTCTTCTTATTATTTTTCTTCTTATTTTTGGCAGTGTCCACCATGTGGATTTTGTAGGCCTTGTGGCCATTGCATTATGTTTCATAGAGGATTTCGTCCTCCAATTTTGTGTGTTGCTCTAACCTATCCATTAGTTTGGTAAAGGTTTCCATAGGATTCAGGGCCAGGGATTCCCTTAGATTCTCACTTATCTAAAGACCCAACCAGAACATTGATACTATCTCTTCTTCGTACATTGCTCAACATCGTTGTAACATCAATAAGCCATCTGGCATACTCCCTAATAGTCTCATCATATTATTTTTTAACGACGTTACAAGGTCAAAATGTTTGGGAGTAGCGTAGATGGTCATGAACCTAGCTACGAATGTCTCGGCTAATTGTTCCCAGTTGCAGATTGACCATATTGGAAAATTGTGGTACCATTTGAGCATTGTTCAGCCCAAATTGGAAGCAAACATTCTACAGTAAAGGTTCTCGTCCCCTTTATACAGAATTAAGGCTTGTTGGTAGTCCTTGAGGTGGGTTATCGAGTCTTCCCTCACGCCATACTTACGAAAATTGGAAGGGGTGAAACCTTTGGGGATCTTGTAACTCCCAATCTCTCTCTCTCTCTCGAGAGGAAGATATTATTTGTTAGATAATATGCTTAGCGGTCTCTTGGGATGTTCCTCGTCCCTTGAGGCACTCGTTGATCCACCTCCTCGTATTGTTGATGTCAGTGGGCACTATGTTGTCGTCATCATTTGGGATACAACTTGGACATTCCAGGCATTCTTCTTACGGGGGAATCTTAGGGTAGAGTTTATCTCTAAGGTACCACATTGAATCTTCTTATCATTCAGGACAAACTTTGTGAGTGCGGATGTGATGCTCACTGCATTCTATGGGATTGCTCATAACCCTCCTCCATTTGCATTGGCAGGGTGGATCCCTCATTACCTGTTATCTTGTTGGGCCATCCCTTGATCGACTAGAACCATTTTTGTTTCCTAGCCTTCTAGAGATGGTTTTTGCGGTCTTGACTTTTTTGGGATGCCCTAAGTTGCATATCTTCTAGGTATTATTGATTGTTATATGGGGGTGCCTTAGGTTGTTTCTGGTGTGGCTTCTTTGACAACCTTTCCACCTCTCATTCCAGGTGTGTGATTTCCTAGTTTTTGGTGCGGATGATCTCTGGCAGGTCCTCCTCTGTGACTAATTTGAATCCGGAGGGGGATTGAGAAAAACAAGAGTGGGAACGGCTGTATCCTTCTTGGGAGTATTCTTCTTCCCTTTCTCAACGTATCTCATCGTACTGGTGTCCATCATGGCCCCTTTGTGGGCTCCTGGTGCCTCTACCAGGGACATTACAGATGAGTGTTTCTTGGTTTCTTTGGTGCTGGTGGTGAGTCAGAGTGTAAATCTCCCTCGTTTCCTATCCCCATCTTATCTTTCATTAGCTAGAGTATCACAATTGTCTCCTATCATTCTTGAGTATCAAACTGGTATTTGTCTAGATATGAGTTTCTTTCTGGATTATAGGTAGTCTTTTCTCATAGACGGTGTATAGCACTCCTCATGTATAATTAAATTAATTTGGTGATTAGATGCATGATTTTCTTGAGGTTATGATGAATTATATGTTTTAACTTAAGTTGAAAAATGTTATGAATATTGGAAATTAATATTGTTGAAAATAGAAGGCTTTAGAATGGTTTACGATTGATTTTAAAGGCGATAATCATGATGAATGATGAAGAATAGAGTTTGTAATGAATTTGATTGAAATTGGAAGAGATTGAAGGTATTATAATTAAAATTTTAGAGTTTAAAGCCTTGATTACCGAAAATGAAGTATTAATTACTGGAAGAGATGGAAAATGGTGAAGTTTAGTTTTCTAGAAATGTTAGACACTTTAGGAAGTTATGGTGGGAATTCAACAAGTCAAGAATTAAAGAAGAGTAATTGCTGGAAATAGTATGGGGAATTTTCTGATGTTAAATGTGGAAGTTAATGATTTCTAGAACAAGGTTACGATTAATTCCAAAAATCTAGGTGGTAACATATGGTTACCGATAACCAGATGTATTGGGTTATCGATAACCAGGGTCTTAGGTGAAACTCAACTCTCTAGAAAATGGTTGGAAGAGTGAATTAACTACTGGAAACTAGTGGTGGATTTCTGAAAATCAAGTTGAAAATCAGTGGTTATCGATAACCATATGTATTGGGTTAGCGATAACTAAAGTATCTGGTGGAAAGTAGACCAAAGCTTGTTTAGAGTGATTACCGGTAATAATAGGTTTGGTTTTCGGAAGTAAGTGAGGAGTTATTGGGTTATCGATAACCCAGAATCAGTGGTTATCGATAATAGGAGTTGTCAGTCTGTCAGTTATGAAACATCAAAAGGGGTTTTTTGTGCAATGTATTTTTCATTTTGTATCTTAAACATTCAGAACTTTAGAGAGAGAGAGAGAGAGAGAGAGCAGAAGCGATGGGTTTGATTAAAGAAGAAGAAGGTGAATTTCAAGCTTTTAAACCAAAGGAAGGTAAATTCCTAACTAGTTTTTGGAGTTTTCTTCATCTTTGAAGGAATTATTTATAACCTAATTATGATTTATAGATTAAATTCGTGGGTTTTGTTAATAGTTCTTATGTATGGCAATTTTAACATTTGAGTTGATGATTTAGAAGCTTAAAAACCACATTTAAGCAAGTTTATAAATTGAATTTGTATGAGTTAAAAATTTGGTTTAAATATGTACAAATGTATGATTTAATGGAGTAATTGAAAGAGTAATTGTATGTTTTTTGAGAAAGACATGATTTAATCATGGAATATGGGTGTATGAATGAAATAAATATAAAGGAGTGCACATAAATTGTCTTATGCACATAAGGTGTTCGATAAAATATCTAAAAGAGATAATTGAAAATTAAAGAGAATATGATGGTATAAATTCTGTAATTGATTGATATTGTTATCGAATACTGATATGTATACCATTTTAGGTGATAAAGAAGGCATGTCCAAGATGCCAAAAGAGAAGTCGTAAGTTGGGTGTAAACCTGTGTGAGTGTTCATTTCATAATATGATTCAATTAGTTGCATAGTTATTAAAGATATATATATATATATATATTCCTTCTTTGGTGATATTCTACTTTTAAGCCATGAACGGTGATATAAATGGTGATATGCGGTTTTTAAGACATGAATGTTGATAAACGGTGATATGTGGATCTTAAGCCAACATTACGGTGTTATATGATGATAATTATTATGATTTGGTATTTTTCATTATTAAACATGGTGTTGGTATTTTAAACGATCGATTGCATTGTTTTCAATTTGTTTATTTCATTGAGATAATCTATTGTAGTTGTTGAGGTGATTTTATTGTCATACATTTATGACTTGGTGAAGGTTTAATATTATTCAAGTTGAATCATATTATGTCTTATGAACTTTCCTGGAATCCATTTGGATTCCAGTTATGCAGGATTATTAGTAGGTACAAGGTTGAACTTAGTAGGTGCAACGGGTTGGATTTGGAGCTTTATTTTTGGAGGCCAAAGTCCGTTACAAGGTTGTCATTGTAGGTGATAAATTTAAAAATTGTCGTACTTAGTAGAAAATTGTATAAATATGTAAATTATAATTTCATTTCCGCTACAATTTCCTATAAATAGTTGTATAGTTGAGAGTTGTAAAGTGTAGTTCAAGGCGTTGAAATTCTTTACAGAAAAGTTGTAGATGTTTCATTTTAATTTTGGTAATAACATCTAGTTGAAAGATGATTAGAATTTGATTATTGTTACACCACATGTCGACAAAGCCATTTAGCTAATATTCCGGGATGGGGTGTGACACGGTGCCAATTGTACGAGGGTAAAAATTGAAATAATAATTACCTCAAAAGGGTTCTAAACTTTTTGAATTGATCTGATCAATCTGTGATTTCTATTAACTAATTTCTATTACTACGCTCACAAAAAAAGGGTTAGAGAACCTCACGTCGCTATGATCGAAAGGCTATCCGATGATGAAGTTAGTTTGGTGATTAACTTTATCAAGAGAAAACTCTAAACAAAGAACAAGCTCTCAAGTAATCTGTAAATCGAAAATCAGGTACCTTAATTTGGGGATTGAGTCTGCTCTTATAGGGGAACATATTCTCAGTCTTAGAGTCTTTTTAGATTATTAGTTCCTCACTAATAATCGGGATTAGATCAGGATTTCTCATCTCAATCTTGTTTAAATTTTCTATCTGGTTTGTCTTTCTTTAATCTACGTCTCGGTTTCAGACAAACTCCTTATCCTAGTGGAATTAGAACACTTCCTATATTCTTAAGAACTTAGAGTCAATCATTCAGACGCGAATGACAGAGACATGTGTATTAACCACTACCCTCTGGTCGGCTAACACATGTACACGCCACCTACTACTCCGCCACATTGAATAACATATTGTTGCACTGATAGGATATCACGTCGCACTTGACGGACCTGATCCCAAACTATGCGGAAACACTTTTGACACATGTGTCTCGTCACACCGATTTGGACTAACAACGTGCCACATTGAATGCTTATGTCCAGTGTATTTGAGATTATCATTTAACTTTAGAAAAATTCAAAATTACCTTACCAGACATAGTAATGGGAATTTTTGGTAAAACACCATATTAAATGATTAATAAATGTTAACTCATCATATCAAGTATAATGAAAATTTACAGGGTAATTCTAATTGAAAGTATGATTTAAGTAATTTTAACTTTTAATTAAGTACTTGTACTTTCTTCTTTGAGTGCTGTAGTATTTAATTTGCAGGGGAATTTGATTATATGCAAATGCATGTAAAAGCTTATGATATAGAATTATATTAGATATATTGAAAAAATAAAACTATTTTTTAAATGTATCATAACGGGATCAGTATCTTGTATTATTTTTTATTTTATGTATTTGTCTTTGGTTACTTAAACATTGTCGTATCACATTAATGTATCTTTAAATCTATTATATCATAAGATACGTATCATACCATATATGTAATGTAAGATTTATTCAAATATAAGATACTTTCAAATATAGTATCGATTTTAAATGTATCCAATAGTAGGAATCGTATTTCATTAGTTGAATATAAATATTTTATTTAATCAATACATGAGGTTTTGTTTACTGCCATGACTTGAGTTGAGCTGAACACAACTTAATTTGAGCTTTTTTTAGATTCTGGATTAAACGCTCATTGAATATATTAAAAAATGATGTACCCCATCATTGAGGGCATAATATATTATCTCACAAAGTGGGGGTATACAATACATCATGGAGACTCGTGCATGCCCACTAAAAAATTTCGATGTTGCAATTTATTTCCTTCGCAAGATTTGAGCTAAAAGCAAAGACACCGTTGAACTTAGTTTTATATTTAGTCTTGAGTTTTCTTTTATTTCTTTTGATATTTTGTCAACAACCTTAGTTAATTTCACAAATTTAAGAATAGTTTTATATTAAAAGCTCATTGAATATATAATTTAGTGGGTCACATGTCGCCCTAGCAATTGAGGGGCGCGTCTTTTGACGCTCCATCTCCCATCACGCCTGTAATATCCATTCTGGAAAAA
>NMUG010001352.1:0-18151 GCA_002855965.1 Monotropa hypopitys
ATCGCAAACTTTGAAATTCAGCCACACAGCTTCTTTATTTGAGCTTGAATCTTACCATCATCATGATCGTCATGACAACTCAAAAACTAAGTAAAATGTACAAAGCCCGATAGACATATCAGTCCCGGAAAAATAAAAACAAACCATAAACTTTCACACCCCTTAACAGAAATTCCCGCACAACAGCATTTTTGCCTTACTCCCGCAATTACTCCCGGTAGTAAATACTACTGTCCCACTTTCTTTCCTTCGGTAAAAGAGGCCTAGATTCTTCGTCCGAACTCCAATTGATGCGATTCAAGTTGCGTTGGATTCGTAATTGAATTATCTACGACATTGATGAAGAACATATTCAGATTCAAAGGATAGTTCGGGGTCATAATGGGCCTAGAAGGCCCTCGGCACATTGCCAGAATGACTTGCCATCATACCAATTTCATCATGGGCCATCCCGAGATACCCCAACTAATCCAAGACTCTCGGAAACCAATGGATTGATTTAAAGAATGAATTTATTCTTGAACATTATTTATGAAATACGAGTCGTGACATGCACCGACACCCAAGCACCACCCCAACCACCGACCTCATCTGTGGGGCTTCGTACGAGCTCCACATGTAAAACTTGATTTCGGGGTTAAATTTGAAATATTATTTTTAGATACTCTACAAAAAAAATCTGGTCAATCGAATAATTTAAAAATATTTCTTAATCGTTTGAATTTTCATTCACAGTTTAAGCCTAAAAGTTCTGAACGAAAATTCAAATGATTGAGGAATTTTTTTACATTATCCAATTGACCTAATTTTTTGAAAAGTATCTTAAAATAATATTTTAAATTTAAACCCAAAATTAAATTTTGCGTACGGGACCCATGTGAGGCCCCATGGGTGCGGTCGGTGGTTAGAGTGGTGCTTGGTGTCAGTGCACCTAGATTTTTTGTTATAACTTAGCTAGATTATATGCAAACTGACTTTGTAATTATAGAGAGAGAGAGAGTTGTCACCTTACCTCTCGCCATCGTATCCCTCTCGTGTTAATTCAAAATTTTAACACGATTATAACACGAATTCGATTAACATCAGACATACCCCCCAAGTGATCCTTTTTACCCTCTTAAACTTTTGGGACCTATAATCTAGAAACACCTACATTACAAACTGACGAGAATCCACCATGTTGATCATTAATCGCAGACAGATATATATAGGTGTTAAAAAGTGACCTTAACCTATCATATCTCTCATCCCCACATAAAACCCAATAACACAGTCGAATTGAAGAACTAAAGGTTGAGAATCAAGAGGAACCTAATTCAATGTCCAAGACCTAAATTTTCAGCATAACAAACTTTAAAAACCGTAAGCAATGGAATAGAAGAAAAGGACGACATCAACTTCCAAAGTACAAAAAACAAAATGTGCAACATAGTCAATCGAATTGTGAAAATCATGAGCATAATAATCTGATTTCTATTATCTCTTCCCTTATTTCGTTAACCAAACATAAATCAATTAATCTCAAACTTCTAGTGACAAAATTAATCAAAAGTTATTGGACAATGACATAACGCGACCATGCTCTAAGGCTATGGCTTCCGAAAACTGGTCAAGAAGGGCATCGATGCCGAGAGGCATTATGAACTTCATATGAATAATGAAGTAAACCAAAGTCGACATTAGTCCATACATAACCTCTAGCAAAAACAATTGAGATTGAAAACATCAGTCCATACATAATAATCTGAACAACACATGACATTAGTCCGTACATAATCGCTAGTACATAATTGCTAGCAAAAACATCAATCCACACATAAATAAACATCAGAGCTTATATGAATCAAATGTAATGAAAAATATTGTTCGAAATGCCGATTAGTTCTTGCGTAAAAAATAGAAACCCGCACATACGTCCATATAAATGAACGTGTGTAAAATTGAAGCATGGGAGATAAAAAATGGGGGAGAAAACCTTCGAAGCCAATTGAGAAAAGCTTCACATGGACCCATTGAAGGCGATACAGATCTATGAATGTTCCATTAAACAAGAGGAGAGACATTCACATCGTCGATATAGATCTCTTCTTTTTTTGCTTTTGATTGACCACCCTTTGTGAAACTTTTATCCCTTCAATGCTTTTTCTATAGCCTGAGAAACACTCACACCGTCGGAGCTGTCATTTTCACCACCAACATCCTCAATATGCCAAATATTGACACCAAGACCAAATCCCATTTCACAAAACACAGAACTGACACCAAGGCATAACTATCCACCTCTAGTGCCATTTGCAGTCACCCGCGCCACAACCAACAAATTTGACTCAACCCTTGGCTTCTCAATGTTTCCCGATACACAGTGACACTGCACTGCCACTGCCTACGACTTACGACTCCATCCCTCATTCCTTCCTCGATCTCTGCCACCAACACCTCTGACAAATTTATCTTCCTAATGTCTGCCACCAATGCCTCTACCATCGTCACCTTACCTCTCTACCATCATCGCCCTCTCGTCTTACATTTTCAAACTCCTCTCCGACGCATCCGTGACCCTAATTTGGCCGTCTGTTTCACCTGTAGCACATTGGGTATGTAACACAGAAGGAGAGAGGGAGAGAGAGAGAGAGAGAGAGTTTTGTGTGGTTGGGTTGAAATGAGCTCCTCTACGATGGAGGAGGAATTGTTTTTAAGAGGGAGCTGAGAGTTTTGCATTTGCTGTGAAGTAAGCATTGAGTTGCTTTGTTTTGGGAGAAAGAATTAACTATTCTTTTCCGTGATTTGTGCCTGGCATGGTTTGTTTTGGGTTTGCAGATTGTGTGTTTAGGCAAGATTATGAATTCTGTCTAAATCAATCTTAATTGCAAATTAAAATTAAAGTTAATCTAAACCATTGATGTTTAGGATGTAAGTTAATCTGGGCCCTTGGTTAGATCCAAGGGCTTAAAATGTAAGAAATTCAAAAATGGGGTGTTTTATTATATAGATTTATGGAGCTTTATGGGAGATTTTCTGAGTTAGTAAATTTTAACTTTCCTGCTTCAGATATCGATATCATCACTCGTAGTGATATCAATATCATATGCTGTTATTTTTTGAGAATTTTGTCTAAGAGGAGTCTGATACCGATATCATGAACAACATGATACTGGTATCTGGGTTTGTAAAGGATCTGAAAAGTTTGTTTAGTGGACTGTGATATTGATATCACGAAGGTATTATGATATCGATATCCGGCAGTTAGAGTTTTCTGGGTGGTTGAATAAAGGGTTGGGATATTGGTATCTGGGTTTGTTAGGATATCAATATCATAAGAAGTTGTGATATTTGTATCAAGTCTTTTTCAATTGAGGAGTGGGTTGGTCAGAGTGATAGGATATCGATATCATGCGAGTCAAGATACCAATATCTGGTCTGTCGGCGAGAAATTTTATAACTTCAAAGAATAAGTCTTTTGAGGGCATTTTGGGCATTTTTATTCAATTAGACGATTTTAGTGTTGCCGTAATACATATTAGGGTTAGACATGGTGTATTAGACACGATTCTAATCACTCCATCTCAGAGAGAGAGAGAGAGTCTCTATAGATATATAGAGATGGGCTATTTTGGTGGATTTCTCGTGGTTTTAAAGAATTTTGGGTTGATTTGAGGCGATCCTTGCTTATAAAGATTCTTAGACCTAATAAGATGCATGTTGTACTCAATATTTTCTTGGATTCTTCTCTCTAATCCATATTTTCATTTGGAAGTTTCATGCATAAACCCATGGGTGTGTTTATGTTGTGCATAGTGTGTGGATCTATGAATTTCATGAAAGGATTTGCATGGATCGAATGAAGTTTTGAGAAATACGTTTGGATTCGCATATGTAGCTATAAAAGTTCTTCTTTTCTTGTAAACATATGGGATTGATAGTATATTTGTGTTAGATTCAATTTCTTTGTTGGGTTTTTGCATCTGGGTGTATAGATTTATAATCGTAGTATGGTTTATACATACATGTTGTTGGATTTAGAGATCTATGGTGAATGGCACTTGTATTGGTCAATTTGCATGAATTGTTAGTCGATTTTCCATTATATGGACTAATTTGGGTGGATTGCTTTACAGGAACGGTTGTGGTAAATAAGGAAGCCCTAGAAAAATAAGGGCAAATTCATCCTAAGAGACTTTGGTGAGTGTATGGGTATATTGCATGTTGACAGTACTTACATTGCATGATTTTTATGGAAACAATAGCGTACTTGTGGAATTTTGTAAAGTTGGCTTTTGGGCTTATTAAAAAGAGAAAGATATATATATATATATATGTATATAAGGCTTGTGTGGGACGTATGGCCTTCCTTGGACTAAATCCAAGCAGTACATGGGACGTACCAAGAATATGTATGGGACGTATATTCGTACCGTATAATGGTATCGAGGGATGCCCCAAATGTTATTGTACATGGGATGCACCGTGCGTGGGATGCACAAATTATTACCGATAGCAGTAATCTATTTTCGGTGCATGGGATGTTCAAATGAAACTTTTGAAAAAGAACTTCGGCCAAGCTATATATATAATATGCATGGGATGCACGATGGTTTTGAAAATGGACTTCGGTCCAAAAGTTTAAAAAGGAAAAGAAGTTTCGACTTATGGTTTTCCTAGAGTTTTTACTTGCTTGTAATTGGAATACAATATATAATATCTCACACTCTGGTTTCCTTGTGTTTGCTTGGAAATCAGTTAGCAGGGTTAGCGGTCCACTACGAGCCATCGAGGGGAATTCAGTGCTTGGTAGGATTTGGCTCACAGTTGGAGCAACAGACCGTAGACAGTTGTCTATTTATTTCATTTATCATTTCTATTGTGGAACTCAATTATGTCCTATTAAATTTGAGTAACTACATGTTAGTTCTAATTGAGGTGTTGGATTTTAGAACCTGTTAGTTAGTTTGCAAAAGTGGCACTTGAGGCATTGTTATTTACTTTTGTTCATATCCATGCAATTTGGAGACGTTGTTAGAGTATCTTAAAGATTACTAGTTGCAAGGGTTGTAGAAAGAAATAAAAAAAATTTATTTCTGCATTTTAATTGAGATTATTGGTTTGGGATGTTATAAGTTGCTTCTCTCCAACTTCGGTCCAACATACCGGTCATCAGCATTTCCTCTAGTATAATGCTTCATAAGGTGCCATGCCGATACTGGATTGATAAATGTTGTTTCAGGAAAACTCGATCGGTGGTATATGATGTTCCCATCTGCCCTGGAAATCCAAAACATAAGCTCTATGCATATCTTCCATTTTTTGAATAACCTGTTCAGTCTGTCCATCAGTCCGTGGATGAAAAGTCTTACTAAACCGAAGTTTAGTACCCATAGATTTTTGTAATCTCTTCAAGAATTTGTATATAAATAGAGAATCACAGTCAGAAATAATAGATACAGGAGTTCCGTACAACCGGATGATCTTTTGAACCAATTGCTCCATAGAATAGGTAGTATTTACTACGAGAAAATGAGTAGATTTGGTTAATCTATCAACAACAACCCAGAATGAATTGTTACCTCTCGCAATATTCGATAGGCCTGCTACAAAATCCATAGTAATGTGCTCCCACTTCCATTATGGCACCTGAAGTGGTTGCAATAGTCACACGGGTTGTTTGATGTTCTGTCTTGATTTGCTGGCATTCAAAACAATGTGACACAAATTCTACTATATCCCGCTTTATACCAGGCCATCAATAAACTAACTTCAAATCACGATAAATTTTGGTTGTGTTGGGATGAATAGAAAACCTGGATTTGTGTGCTTCCATCAAAATCTGCTACCAAATCTCTGGGATAGACGAAACACAAATACATCCTCGTAACCGAAGAACATATTAGTCATAAGAGAAATCTTCTTTAGGCTCTTCAATCAATTTCTTCAAATACGGATCACCTTCCTAATTTTGGTTTACCATTTCAAATAGTAATGGTTGCACAAAAAATGTGGCTAAAGTAGAAGTCTTATGACTCAACACATCAGCTACCATATTGACTTTACCCGGGTGGCTGCTAGTCATGGTCCAATCTTTGTTGGCGGTGGTGGTGGTGCTGCTGCTTCAACAATAAGTGGACAATCTCGAATATGGTGGTCTTGCTAGCGACATCGAAAACAGGCTCTAGTATTCCAACGACATTTCCCTATATGCATCCTTTGATATCTAGAACAAATTGGAAGATTACCATAAGACTGAATATACCTAGGCTGGTTGACTTTCCTTTGCTGCCCAATTCCGCTGCTAGAACTTCCCACATTCTATTTCTTGATTTGGCTGCCACCTTGATCACATCTTGTCCAATTACCTACTTTCCTTTTGTGATCCACAATGGCTTTGTACTTTTTATTTAAGTCAAATTATTCCATTAAGGAAACATCGAGCACCTCAGAATAAATTGGCAACTTTAGCAATCTAATGGATGAATTTATTTCCGGTTGTAGTCCTGTCTCAAATTTTCTTACCTTCAGGTCTTCCGTTGCCACCATATGCGTGGCGAAACGACTGAGATTGGTAAACCTTTTATCATAATCATAAACAATGTCGCTCCCTTCCTGTAGTGTAATAAATTCCAGGTACTTATTATCTCGAATGGATTTCGGGAAATGCTTTTCATAAAACAAATCCCAAAACCAACGCCATTCAATGCCCAGTTCCATATTTTTCCTCGAGAGACGCCATATATGTGCATCACCTTCAAACACGTATGTTGATAGAATCACCTTTCTGGCTTCCGAACAAGGTAAGATAAAGAAAATCTTCTCCATACTCAATACTCAGGCTTCAGCTTTTTCTGGGTCGATTCCTCCTTCAAATGCTAATGGTTTCATGCGTTGAAAATCCCGTACCGAAACTTCTTCATTTTCCACTTGATTGTACCTTCCCATTAAACCCACAACTCCTACTAATATCTGTTCCACCCTGTCCATCCGGTCCACAATTGGTGGTGGTTCATGAACTTGTGGGTGTTCCACATTCTCTTCCGGATGATCCTCCATTATCTGGATTTCACAAAACATCATTTAATAAATCATATGATATTTGTTTAATTTCTATACCCTATCATATCTTAGAACTTCCTATAGATCTGAGACATTTCCAATTTAAAAATACTTTGAATTTCATTTCATTTTGTTTATGAAAATATCATTTCACATTTTATCTTATCTAAGAGTATCTACTTTGTATAAATATAGAAGTTTCGGTGACCAACCAAACTTCAAACTACACCCAAATATAGACCCCAACATTTCTAAAAATAATATCACATATATTGTGCATATATACCCTTACTAGGGTAATTTTCCATATATAAACTTACAACTTATTACCCGGGTTTTACGAAATCGGGCTCTGATACCACCAAACATATCACGACCTTGACCCATCCTCTAAGTCATCATAATAGAGTGCTAGGTGATTACTAAACCACCTAAGTTAAGTATACAAATAATATGAATAGTAAAATTAATTATTCAAATCTATTAATTATTTTATTAATTAATAGATTTAAATTTATTTTAATTTATTTAGCTAAGGCATTTCAAACATAACTACCAAATTAAATAATTAACTGAGGTTGCAGAATACAACAGAAGGTGACTAAAATATATTAACTAGAAAGAAAACTCGCATTAAATGGCCACACAACTCCAAAGTACAAACTTTATTACAATATTTTACAAAACATGTCTCAGAGCTGACTGAAAATAAAAACAAACCAACTACTTACATTGTACAATCTTGCAATACATACAAAGTCTGCTGATATGGGTAAGGTGTCTCCTCGTCTCCTAAAAAATAATATTTTTCATAAGCAATGCTCGTGTGAATGACAGTAAACAAAAAAATAAAAGTTTATGCCATGGAATATGAAATAGTTATCAAAATGATACATTCATCTTTTTATAAATCAATTTATTTCCAAACAAATCATATTCGATACAGAAATTTAAAGTCAATAAGTCCAATGACGAACACATATCAGAGAGTCAAATTTTATATTCATAATAACGGCTACCACAATGGGTCTAGAATAGAGACATGGTCAAAGGGAATATTGGTTCAGAATTTCAATAGTGAATAATCAAAGGTCATATGGTTGAACATATAATCCCAGTATGCCAAAATAATTAGAGATCAATAACAAAAATACCCTAATATAGAAATCTGGTTTTTTTGTTTCATATACTCATTTTAATTCAAAGTTATAAAATATTTTTCTTTTTTATATCATATGCCATCCCTGAACCACGTAGATTCCTGGCATCTCCAGATGGCAAAGCTAGACATCTGACATTTTTACCCAATCTACAAACAGTACGTTAGGATTATACCCGCTAACTGGTAGGGCCAAGTAGATACTAGGTGACTAGCCTAGATCTAAAATGTATACCAGATCTCCCTCTATCTAATGACTATCTCGATCTAAAGTGATTGCTAATATATTTGGAAATATATGTTCATATCCATGGAACTTTAAAACAATTTCCAGAAATTAGATAATCCTAGGGAAAACGGGAAATTTCGTAAATACATACTGGAAAATCCTTTAGTTCTTGAAAACTGTCATTCACCTGGTCCGTAGAGGGTGTCGGGTTGACTTGAAATTCAAATAATATGAATATAATTACTAAAGGAAATTCTTAAATAATTTCATAACTTGTTTACTTACTTATTTTACCTTAAATTGATTTCCTTTTAACTTTTTTATCTTGGGATTATGCTTAATTATGTTTTCCTTACATTTCCCAAAACTTTCCCATTGATTTGGTTGAACTTTTCTCGGACCGGTGTGGGACAAGTAGCCCACCGTTATACCGTCCGACATGCCAGTAAATCCCTTCTATAGATTTTGGCTCGGGGTTTAATTTTATTAAGGTCGGTAGCCTCATCGGTATATCGCTCGATATACCGACCGGTATGTCGGTGATACATACCGGTGATGAACAATATCGGGCAATGGATTTTTTATGATTGGGGATCCTCGATTTGGATCCCGAAACGTGTTTTTCAGGAGTTTTTATGGTCAATACTAGCATATACTGCCTACAAACGGTCTCTAAATGCTTTAAAATGAATCGAAACTTGTTTAATTCGTTCAATTCAGAATTTCCTATTTTTTTCTAAACTTGGATTTCTAATCGATTTCTAAGTTGTAGTATGTTTATAATACGTCAATAAGATTGTTACAAAGTTCTTATCTTAGTTTTGGCATTGATTCGGTCGTCGAGCGTCCGATTTCTCCAGCCAATCGTCCCCCTTTCTTCTGCTTTTCTCCTCTCTTGTTCTTCCTCTTTTTTCTTGGATTTTTTTCTTAATTTCTTTTGTTTTTAGTTTGATAAGTATGGAGTATTAAATTGTTTTTGATTTTATTTTTTCTTGCATTGTTAACATCTTTTTCATGAATTTCAAATATTCAAAATATTCCAAGATTCTAATATTATACCCATTATCGTGATATAATGACATTCATCCCATAGTTTATATAAGAGTAATCCAAAAACTAAAATTTTAAATATCCAAAACGTAGTGGAAGCGATTTCAAATCTCTTATAACATCAAAGTCATAAAAAGAATGAGAAGTATAATTTTACATTCGAAAAGAGTAAATATGATAAGAAGAAATGATTCTTTCCTTATGCCTTTACAAAATATGCACTTCAAATATGAATGTACTTCTATCATCACGCGTGTAGTCTAGTAGCTGAAAATAGTAGATATCAACATCAATTTTCCTAGTAAGTTAATCTATATCAAATCCTATATATGTATGTGGTGTACTGTGCAAGTGTCATAAAATTCCTATCATTCTATGATAAGCAATATTTATCGACTCCAAAACACAACACACTTTCACATCTGCAAAATCATGGTTCCACATCTTTAACAAAAATCAACGGCCAATTGGTACCTGATAAGGGGTGCTGGGCTGATAGCGCAGCACCCACACTCAAGTCAGTTCTAGGAGTACCCTTGCATGGTAGGGTGGACCTCAGGTCAGTCCTGAGTTGATTATGTCTCTGTCAGTCCTGAGGATTACTGCTACGGCAGCACAGCCAAGGGCGCCTCAGCTCAGGATATTATGACAGGTTTCTCACCTAGTCACTATTTAAAATAAGAATTTTGCTAAGTCAAAAAGAAAGTTCGGAATGCCAGCCTACGATCGCGGGAGCGTGTGCAATGAATACGGAAACGTTGCAGATATTCCCGGAGACCTTCCTAAAATAGTGGAGCAGTATATAGTGACGAGAATGGCTACGATAAGAGGTAGGAAAATTCTTTAGAAATCAGACGGTTACTGAATTTACTTTTTCTCTCGCAAAATTACCTATAACTTAAGCATCACGCCGGTGTCAAGAATTGTTTCTGCAGGGCTCATCTGCAAGAAGCAGAGGAACCAGAAATCGACGTCATCAGTTGGCACTGTCTGTGAGAACGACTATTACTTTCTTGGTGACAGATTTCTAGATGGTAAATACTCGTTCGATGGCAGGAAGTAATCATAGAGATCTCCCAGTCATTACCCCCGAGATGTTCCTGGCCGTGCAACGCCAGATGGAAGCGTTAAAAAAACCTGGAGGAAATGCGCCAGGAAAACCAAGTTTTAAAGAACCATCCAGGCAAAGCAAACCCAAACCCGACGGTGGATGTCAATGGAGTGATCCCACGGGATCTAGACGGAAATAACGAAAGAGTGGAAGAAAATAAGGGTAGAAGAACAGATGACCAGTCCTAGCATCAAGAACCTCAGGCAAGCGAAACAGTAAGAGGGGCTAAGCCACCTCTGGAGAGACCGGAGGAAGATCTTCTAGCAGACATATAGACACAGATCGACAAGATTCAAAGGCGTGTGCAGGCCAAAACTAATGTCACGGTGGAGGAATTGGTGCAAACCACTAACTCACCATTTTCGCAATGGGTGTTAGATCTTCCATTGCCGTCAAAGTTCAAAATGCCGGTAATCGAGTCATTCAGTGGTACCACGGACCCACTGGACCACTTGGAAACTTATAAAAATTTAATGACTCTGCAAGCCGTGCCTGGATGAAGTCATGTGCAGGGTCTTCCCAGTAACGCTTAAGGGAAGTGCCAGGATGTGGTTCAATAAGTTGAAGCACGGATGCATCAGCAATTTCAAAGAGCTGAGCCATAAGTTCGTCAGCCATTTTATATCAGGCCAAAGGTACAGAAGGCCAGATACCCATCTCCTGACTGTAAGGCAGAAGAAGGGGAGTCTGTGAGGGAGTACACAACTCGCTTCACTCAGGAATCCGTGCAAATTGAAAGCTCCAATGATAAAATGGTCATGGCAGACTACATTTCAGGCTTGTGGTCAGGAGTTCTATTGTTTAGTCTGACGCAGGACCCGCCACAGGATATGGCCGAGCTCATTCTCAGAGCTCAGAAGTATATGAATGCTGAAGACGCGCTCAATGCGCGCAGAGGTCGAGACGAGGGGAATCAGAGTCAAGCCCTTGCTGCGCCAGCACCAGTTCAAGTTGACCGCAAGAGGAAAGGTTCCCCAAAGGGAGCGACGCAGAATTTTCGAGGGAAGAGGCCAGAGCCGAGGGGCTCACCCCGGAGATATGGAGGGGCCCCAGAGAAACATAGGCAATATACTCCGTTGATAGCATCAGTGGAGCATATCCTAGGTGACTTGAGAGATGATCCGGACCTGAAATGGCCTGGGAAACTTAAGAGTAACCCTGACAAGTACCCCAGAGATAAGTATTGCCGTTTTCACCGCGATCACGATCACTACACCAATGATTGCATCGATGTCAGGGGTTAGATTGAAGACCTTATTCAGAGAGGACGTTTGCGAAGGTTCGTGGAGAAGAGGGATCACCTCAGAGAGGAGGACAGCACCGGGAAGAGACAGCAAGGGTCCCAGAGAACAATGACCCTATTAGTGAAATTAGAGTCATTCACGGAGGATCTGCAGGCGGAGGCTCGTCCATCTCAGCTCAGAAGGCTCATTTGAGAAGATTGAGGTCAGATGACCCAATGGAAGTATGAACGGTAGAAAGACCAGGTAAGTATCCCAAAACGGTAGGAATGCCAATCACCTTTTCTGAAGAAGACGAGAGAGGAACAACCTACCCACACGACGACCCACTCGTTGTGCATACGGTTATCGTCAATTTTAAAACAAGAAGGGTGCTCATTGATAGCGGTAGCTCAGCTGACATTCTATTCCTGCATGCGTTTGATCAGCTGAGGCTGGGAAGAGAAAGGCTAAGACCAATGGCATCCCCCCTAGTGGGATTCACCGGGGAGATAATTTATCCAAAGGGACAGATTGCCCTCCCAGTGACTATGGGGGAAGAAGGCAGCCAAATGACTACCATGGTGGACTTCCTGGTAGTGGATTCACCCTCCGCCTACAATGCCATCCTTGAGAGGGTGCTTTTAAACAAGATCAAAGCAGTAATTTCCACGCATCACCTCAAGGTCAAGTTCCTTACCGCCGAGGGGGTTGGAGAAATGAAGGGAGATCAAAAAATAGTTGGGAATTCTATAACTTCTCTGTCAGGCATCGCTGCGAGGCGTGACTAGTGGAAGGTAAAGATCCAACCGAGAAAAGTCAAAGCAGGGCAGAGGCGATGGTGAAATACAGGATGAATGGTTAAACAACTTCAGGTAATGTTCCGTTACAAGCCTGAATTGGACCTTAACCTTTATTCAAAAGTTGTACCGTTTTGGTTATTTCAATTATATTAAGTAAGATGTATCCGTGGTTGAATGTTATGAACAAGACCTTATTCGTTTGTACTAAATGTGATACTAAGTACTAAGGCACATGCAAACTCAACACCACGGTGCAACTCATCTCATGCTACGGCATGCGTCAAATCGCTAAGGCGAATAGTGCTAAGGCACAAGTAAGCTCAGCACCACGATGCAGCTCAGCTCATGCTACGGCATGCGTCAAATCGCTAAGGCGAATAGTGCTAAGGCACAAGCCAGCTCAGCACCACGGTCCAGCTCGGCCCCATGCTACGGCAAACTCGGCACCACGGTGCAGCTCAGCTCATGCTACGGCATCTGTCAAATCGTTAAGGCGAATAGTGCTAAAGCACAAGCCAGCTCAGCACCACGGTGCAGCTCGGCCCCATGCTACGACAAACTCAGCACCACGGTGCGGCTCAACTCATGCTACGGCATGCGTCAAATCGCTAAGGCGAATAGTGCTAAGTCACATGCAAACTAAGCACCACGGTACAGCTCAGCTCATGCTATGACATGCGTCAAATCGCTAATGCGAATAGTGCTAAGGCACAAGTAAACTCAGCACCACGGTGCAGCTCAGCTCATGCTACGGCATACGTCAAATCGCTAAGGCGAATAGTGTTAAGGCACAAGCAAGCTCAACACCACGGTGCAGCCCAGCTCATGCTACGACATGACTCAAATCACTAAAGTGAATGGTGCTAAGGCACATGCTAAGAACATTACAGGGAGACGCGACAAAATACAGAAACTTAAACGCATTGGAGACAAGAAAACGGGAAAGTCATACTTCAGTTCAAACGCATGATAAAAATAATGGAACACCGAGCTCAGTCGGTAAAAATAGTTCAGATAAAAATTCAAAACTTTTAAAATAAGTCCTTTACTTTTCCTCAACGACCTTGTCGGCCAATGTCTCCACATCGGCAAAAGCGATGGCATCATGAATTATCTCATCAACTCTGTTAAGAGCTGGGGGATCTGCGGGAGCAGCATTGGGATTCTGAGAAGTGACTTCATCACCCAAGTTGTCACCTCCCTCACCGATAGCAACAGAATCCTCCATGACTATCTCGAAATGTTGAGTACTAAAATCCAAGTTAGGATATTTGCTAATACATTGACGTCGCATCTCCTCAAAACCCTCAAAATAGTTCGACGTCACCTCTTCAGTATACTCTAGTTGCTCCTTGTTTTGGATCTCCCGAAGCTGATTGAGACATTCTTCAGCCTTGATCAGGGAAGCAGATGCTTTCTCTTCCTCTTGGATCTTCTCCGCGGAAACTTTTTCCAAATCTTGGGATAGACGAGCGCAATGAGCCACCTCTATCTTCAACCTCCCCTCCTCTACTTTCAATTTCCCTTCAACAGCAAGTTTCTCCTCTACCAACTGCTGCAACTCCACCTCCTTCTTCCTTAAAGTTAGCTCAGCGGCGTTCCTCTCGGATTGGGCTAGCCTGATTTGGTGTTGGATATATTGATTCTTTTTTATCAGCTCCTCCTGCTTCTGTGAAGACTTGGACACTTCTTGGGCTATAAAGACACCCTTCGTAAAGACCTGGTATAATGGGAAGATAATCATTTTATAAGAGATGTTGCAAATCCCAAGGAATGAAAACATGTGTGTAACTTACTCTGCTCAGCTCAACCAAAAATTGCTGACAAATGGTTGAGGTTGTTGATCAGCTATATACTTCATATCGGCCCGAGACGGGATACATTTAGCCTTTGTTAGGGCATGATCATCGTCAAATAAAACCATGGGCCCATCATATTTTGCTTGAGTCTACACTCCCTTGTCCATACCATCCCCCTTAGAAGGGATCAGTCTTTGTTTTTTCAAATCAGCCTTTGAGGGTTGCCCCAGCTCATCTATCGACTTTTCTATTTTAGGCTCCTCTGTGGAAGGAGCCGTAGCCGCAACGACGCTCAGAGGAATGGCCAAAGAAACAACCTACGAAACACCCTCAGTGGTCCTCTTCCTCTTCACAACAGCCTGGCCTTGGAGCAAGCTCCCTCTATCCGCTTTCAGTCGGGCTAAGGCCTCTTTGCTCAGTTTGGGAGGCATTTTTTGATCCAACGTCTCTTCAGTATCAACAACAAAGCAAGGGATTAGCTCGCACCGAAATTCAGGGGGGTATGGACAAAATACCTCTCTCTAAAAGCAATGTCTCACTTCCAACTTTAGGACCAAGAAGATAAACAGAAAGACTTTCTGAGGAGACAAGCTGATCTGGGTCTTTAAGACTATGATTTCCGATGCACTCAACGAACTCTGATTGTTCTAAGTAAATAGATGGTTTTTCCCTTGCTGAAACATATGGAGAAAACGGATGTCAGAAAGAACAGATAAACATAGAAAGGTGTACAATCAGCTGAAATAAGTTACTCAGTGCTCACAAAGTGACGAGGGTATCCCCCATTTCCTCTGCACTTGGGGGGAAAGCTCATCTTTCCAGCTCTGATACTCCCACCCAGAGCCACTGATAAAGAAAAATTTGTTTTTCCATCCCTTGACTGCCGAGGGCAGCTTGCCAACCACCGACTGAGAGTGTGGTCTCTTGCTGAAGTACCACCATCCCTCGGTAGAGGGTACCTCTTTGATGGAAAATAAATTACAGAAGGAGGACACACTCAGAGATTTTTGACCATCAGATGCAGCTAACCACAAAATGGCACAGCTGATGAGAAGCCTATGCCCATTAGGGGTCAATTGCCCAGGGGCAAGGCCAAATCTTGAGAGAACTTTCCTTATAATTTTGGGAAAGGAAGCCGTAAACCATCTTCCAGGGCATCCTGATAAATACAAATTTCATCAGGATAACTGTCGCAAGCTCTCTCATCCGGACCAGGGATCCTGAGACGGACAGACTCGGAAATTTGAAACCGTCGACAGATGACATCCAGGGCATCAGAGTCCACGATCGAAGAAAGGGAAAGGGCGGAACAATAGAATTTCGGTCTAGAATATAGCGGGGCAGGAGATTGTTCGCAAGTTCCCTGTCTCACCTTCTAGGGTAGTACCTGTTATGGCCAAAATCCTACCCTCGCGACCCATGAGAGACACTTCATCCTCTGTATCACCACTTATGGTTATCGTGCGATCTAGGTCAGACATGTTCCTAGGGTTACGAAATCAAGGGGAACAGAGAGAAAGAAGAGAAAACGTACCTAGACGGAGAAAAGGTGCTCAACAAGTCTCGAAAAAATACACAGGGGTGCGTTGTTAAAAGAAATGGCGGGAGAAAAGAAAAGGCTTCCCCAAAGTAAGCGAAGAGGCATCTGATCTCCACCGTCCCCTCGTCCCTGTATAGACGGGCCTAATTAGGCCATGTGGAGAGAATGAGACGGATTACATCGTGCATTAAATGAGCACGAGTACCCAAAGGGTGGCGGCGTAATTTGAATGTGTTTTTACCAAAATAGCCCTCCACCTAAACGGTAAAAACAGGGGAGTAGCTGTTAAGGGGTGTTGGGCTGATAGAGTAGCACCCACACTCAAGTCAGTTCTAGGAGTACCCTTGCACGGTAGGGTGGACTTCAGGTCAGTCCTGAGGTGATTATGTCTCTGTCAGCCCTGAGGATTACTGCTATGTCAGCACAGCCAAGGGCGCCTCAGCTCAGGATATTATGACAAAGGTTTCTCACCTAGTCACTATTTAAAATAAGAACTTTGCTAAGTCAAAAAGGAAGTTCGGAATGCCAGCCTACGATCGCGGGAGCGTGTGCAACGAATACGAAAACGTTGCAGATATTCCCGGAGACCTTCCTAAAATAGTGGAGCAGTATATAATGACGAGAATGGCTACGATAAGAGGTAGGAAAATTCTTTAGAAATCAGACGGTTACTGAATTTACTTTTTCTCTCGCAAAATTACCTATAACTTAAGCATCACGTCGGTGTCAAGAATTGTTTCTGCAGGGCTCATCTGCAAGCAGCAGAGGAACCAGAAATCGACGTCATCAGTTGGCACTGTCTGTGGGAACGACTATTCCTTTCTTGGTGACAAATTTCTGGATGGTAAATACTCGTTCGATGGCAGGAAGTAATCATAGAGATCTCCCAGTCATTACTCCCGAGATGTTCCTGGCCGTGCAACGAATACGAAAATTCTTTAGAAATCAGACGGTTACTGAATTTCCTTTTTCTCTCGCAAAATTACCTCTAACTTAAGTATCGGAGAATCTTTGGTAGGCATCACGCCAGTGTCAAGAATTGTTTCTGCAAGACCCAAGAACAAAATTCCCAAAAGTGTGTCCTTAGTGAATCACCGGTTGGCTAATCACCCATATAGTTTCTTGATTTTTTTCACTAGTTGGGAGGACCAATATTCTCTTATTAATCACGACAATATTTACAAGACACAAAATGCCATAACAACATTAAAGCATGAAATGCTAGGTCAATACTTAATCATTAAAGGTTATACCAAGATCTCAAATCAATCACAATTCAACATATCATCTCTTTTCCACAATTTTCCAACAATTACTCATTATGCTAAGTAACAAATTCCAACACGACATACTTCTCAATTTACATTAAAATTTGATCTCGTAGTCTAAATTTCATAAATTTAAAAAACAAATTTGGATTACCAAAGGAATGGCAACAAAAGCCCTGACTTCAATGAAGTCAAAATTCAAACTTATAATTTGTGAGGGATTTCACCAATCTGAGACTTCAACCAACACAAAGGTCCAGATCACTAAAACATCACCAACAACCCATGTATATAAAAAACGCAATGCAAGGCTCAAACTATAACTTGATTGTGAGACCTGAATTATGAATTTCATAAATTAGAATTATGTATTTCATATATGCATGCATGTTCATGAATTAAACAATTATATGTATGGTATAAAATTCATTAAACCACATTATGTGGAGGTTAAATAATAAAATAGTAGAATTATAAGAGAAATAATGTAGTTTTGTATGTGTGTGTGTGGATACCTTTGGCTGTTCATGGGATGATATATATCACCACAATGGATTAGGATAAGAAAAAAAGAAGAGAAGAGAACCAAAAGAGGAAAATGCATGAAGAGAGATGGGAAAGAATTAGAGGAAATAATAGTTGGGTGAAATAAAAATAGATAAGAACCATCAGAAAGAGAAAAAAGAGAAAGAAAATAGTTATGTAAAATTTCGAGGACGAAATTTCTTTAAGAAGGGAGGATTGTAACGGTCTAGAATTTCATAAACCAAATTTAGAATTCTTAAATTCTATTCCTTAGATTTTGATTGATGTTGATCTCAAAATCTTCTCGTGATTTTTGATGATGTTGATCCTAGAATATCGTATAGAATTCAATTGTGAATCCAATGCAAATTGAATCGTTCAAATCGGAGTTTGGACAAGGATTTGC
>NMUG010001353.1:0-18150 GCA_002855965.1 Monotropa hypopitys
GGGGATGACCCTCCCTACGGTTGGTCCTGACCTCGTGGGTGACCCGGTGGGGGTGAGCCTGCCTGGCAGGAGAAGTACCGCCGTGGACGTCGGTTCTAAAAGAGGGATGATTTGTTATGATTCTTATGTCCCACATCGGAAGTATGGGATTCCGGTGGGGGGTTAATAAACCTTGGGCACCCTTCCCCTAACAGCTGGCTTTTAGGGGTGAGTTCTACCCAAGAGTTTGTTACAATATCTATCATAGTACAACGTAAAAAAACAAGATCCACTGCGATTTTGTTTCGACAGAATTAAAGAAATTAGTAAAACTTGATACTTCATTACTTACAATCCAATAAATATATACACATCAAGAGAAATCAGAAAAGGAAACTCCTAAAAATTTTCTAATTCCAACACTCTTCCTCAAGCTGGAGCAAAGATATTAACGAGACCTAGCTTGTCAATAAAAGACTGAAGAAACATTGGACCAATTGACTTGGTAAATATATCGGCGGTTTAATTAGATGAGGAGACACAACATGGAACAATAATACCAGACCGAACTTTCTCTCGGATGAAGTTTATATCAACCTCTACATGCTTAGTTCTTTCATGAAGAACAGAGTCATAAGATAACATAATTGCGGACTTAATATCAACTCATTCAGTAGTGAACGAAGCCATAGAATCTCACACGTGCCCTAAGCCATAGCATGGTACTCAGCTTCAGCGGATGAACGTGAAACAACAACTTACTTCTTACTCTTCCAGGATATAAGGTGACTACCACGAAAGATACAGAAGTCAGAGGTAGACTGCCAGTCGCTCCTAGAGCCTGCATAATCCGCATCAGTGAAGCAGGAGATACCAGACTGTGCTCCTGCTGTGAAGAATAGCCCAAGACCAGGACAAGTCTTGAGGTACCGAAGGCTATGATAGACATCATCCAAGTGTGACGTGTGCAGTGAATGCATGAATTGACTCACAATACTAACAGCAAAAGTAAGATCTGGTCTTGTGTTTGTCAGATAGATAAGACGTTTCACAAGACGTTGATACACTGAAGGATCTAGTAACATGTCTCCCATTTTTGCAGTTAGTTTAAGATTTGGATCCATTGGAGAAGATGCAGATCTACATCCAAGCATACCCGGGTCCTGAAAAAGGTCAAGAGAATACTTTCTCTAGGATAATGAGATACCTTGTCGAGACCTAGCAACCTCAATACTAAGAAAATAGCGAAGTGGACCCAAAATCTTTAATATCAAATGACATACCTAGGTCATGCTGGACTTGAGCGATACTCGGTGCATCATCGTCAGTAATAATAATATCACCAACATAGGCTGAGATAATAGTACATTTTCCTTGAAGACAAGTGTGATCAGAATGACATTGAGTAAAGCCCATATTAAGGATAACATCACTAAACCGGCTAAACCATGCACGAGGAGACTGCTTTAGACCATAGATAGATTTGCAAAGGCGACAACAAATATACGGAACGGCAACGGCGAACAGAGCGAACGACGACGAGGGTGGCGAGGTCAGAGAAGGACTCGACGAGGTCCAGTGAGGTCATAAATGGGCCGACAAAGGACCGACGAAGACTTATGAGACGATAACGATGGTAGCCAGAGGATTTGGTTGTCAGACTATAGCGGTTAAGGTTTCGACATAGGAGTTCACCTTCCGGGTTCGTCGGACTCAGGCGACTATCATCGGTGCATCGCCGGAGAACGGAGGTGTTTGTCGGAGTATGGCAGAGGCAACTGCTAGATTTGCTAGGGTTTTGTGGTGGCTATTAGGGTTGTGATGATATGGCCGCTGAGGTTGAGTGGCGGCTAGGATTTAGCCGTGGCGATTGATGAGAACCTTACTCTAATACCATAAAGAAATTGGTAAAACTTGATACTTCATTACTTACAATCCAATAAATATATACACATCAAGAGAAATCAGAAAAGGAAACAAATTAAAAAAGGAAAACATGGTGGTCAATATGACCTAAAATAAATTCCTTATTTTGAGCAAGAGAATAAATTAAGATGCACAATTAACTCCTAAAAATCTTTTCCAACAAGAATAATAGAATCTCTGTAATGAAAGTTCATGTGCATTTAGACTGGGAGTAATTATAAAATTAGACTGGGAGTAATTACAAAATTTCTAAGTTAATCTAGATTGGTGTCATGACCCATATATAGGTCACCAAGAACCCATTTGAAAGGACATCCACCCCAAAGAAGTTTGGAGAGCGATCCTTTGTACTTTTGTTCTCTTGATTATATAGTGAAATACATGTACTAACTCGTGAATATATGATTATGTTATTATTTGCTCGGAATCACGTAAAATCTGTCTTATTTTTGTTCTTTTGATTGCTTGATTTGTGCTTATTTTCTTTTCCAAGAGGAATTTATCGTTCCATATTTGGATAAATTTACTAACAATTATTACAAATTTTGACAGACAGAGGGATCAAATGATATAATTCATTTGTTGGTAGTTTGGGAGATTAAAAGAATAACTATTGCTTTCCAAGTGATTGTTTTTGCCTTAATTATTACTGTGAATATTTCAGATAAGAGTTTTGATTAATCGACATTTGGAATATGACGAGTTAGCCATTTTGACATGAGTGATGAGAACGGGAGCATGAATAAAGTATGAAAGAAAATATAAGTGAAATCAAAATTGTATGGTTTCCCCCTTGTCCATTTTTTTGTGTTTGGATGATGGATTTTCTTACTCTTGCCTCCAACGTCCTCCCTTATCATAGTCAAACCACATAAAGTTATATCATATATATGATTCACATCTTAATTACAAAGTCCTTGGTGGTGCTTGAAGATTTGGCTTATATGCATTCATATGATTCACATCTTTCCTTTTGACAGCATGGAAAGTATCCTTGAACGATACGAGAGATACTCATACTCAGAAAGACAGCTTGTTGCAACTGATCTTGATTCACAGGTAGGCCCCACTGGTACAGACCAAATAAATCTACAGTGAGACACAATTACCATTATTTTGATATTTCTTCATCCACTCTTCCATATAAGTTAAGGAACTGAGATAATCTCTCAAAATTTGTTTAGGGAAGCTGGACTCTAGAACATGCAAAGCTCAAGGTCAGGCTGGAGGTTCTACAAAAAAATCAGAGGTAGCATGTTGTCTTTTGCTCTTCAGTTATTTAAAAAAAACTTTAAGCTTGTTTGCCGAACTTTTCTCCGCAACTATTTTCATAAAATTTCTCGATAACTACTCATTGAACGAATACCAGAGAACAATTTCATATTTTCAAAAGCTGTTTTTGAAAACAATTTAGATTTTGTGTGTATCTCCGGTAAAGGAGCAATACATTTCCGGTAAAGTAGAGAATGAACATGAAATAAAAAGCAACTATATCGGTATTACTAGTAAAGAAGGACTGTATTTCTGGAAGAGTAGAATTCTGGATATACGACACACTTGTTATTACATGCTTATTTATACTAGAGCTATATGCTCCTCCTTAACAGACTTACCTGCCTTTCTAACTGAACAACGATCGACTAACTAACTGATCAGCTAACAAACTAACTGATTTACTAGCTAATTACAACTGTTTGACAATTTTCACAAACAAAGTGAAAATCCTATTAAGAAAATGATTGGTTTCGAATCTTCGTTTTCGTTTCGTATTGGAAAATAAGAAATAAACCGAAAACAAAATAAAAGGTGAAAAAAATTCTAAACATACTCTTTTTTCTCTTCTTCTTTATGTTGCAGGCATTTTATGGGGGAAGACCTTGATACCTTAAGTCTCAAAGAGCTTCAAAATTTAGAGCACCAGCTTGAGGCTGCTCTGAAACATATTGGATCGAAAAAGGTAAAACAAATGAACGCTTCAGTGTTGTTTTTGTTTTCTACTTGTACAAATCAAACTCACAATACTTGTACTTGCAGAACCAACTAATGTTCGAATGCATCTCCGAGCTTCAAAAGAAGGTAAAATTACGTTTAAATGTATTTTTCAATGGGGAATAACCATTCCATACAATAATTCACAGATTGAATATTTATTAGTGATTCAGCATAATGATCCAACAATGGTATTTTTTGAAAAGTATGAGATGTAATATGAAGCTTCTTAGTTTGAAATAAAAAGCCGGTAATGCTCTTCAACTACTTATCTTTACATAATTGCAACACCGAATCATCTGGCCTTTTGCAATCTCTTGATTTTCAAAGGCATTATCTATTGACGAATGATGTACGAAATTTCAGTTAAATATCATTACCATTGCATCAAATTTTGTGAGTTGCAGAAGTGGCCTATGGGATAGAAAAGGAACCTCTATGAAGCACACTTCAAAATAGTCATACCAGTGTCGGACACTCGGGACACGGGTGGGATGCCCCAAAATGTATTGCACACACCCCAAAACGTATGGGACATACCACGTAGCATGTCATTTTTTTATTTTTTGGGCCGGACGCGACTGGGGGACGTGTCAGACACGTAACAATATAATTATTTGGGGAGTAAATATGAAATACTTTTTATTTTTGGTTAAGAAACACATATACTGTTATCATGTAACGACATAATGTCAAACTCTACTTGAAATTAGAATACATGTTTAGTTAATTCTATTTTTTTGCGAGATGGACGAATCACAAATGAACACTAATTGCTAATTAGAATGAATGTCTTTTTTGCTTTCATATTAGATATATTGTAATATTAAATCTTTTGATTTTGTTTCAATTTGAATAGTATTATTTGTATTGAATATTGTCATATTCATGTTCATTTTTTTGAAAGAAAAAATATACATTATATTACATTTATTTGGCATGTCCCTGTCATGTTCTTATCCTTAATTTTTTAAAATCATGTGTCCGTGTCCCGCGTCCTTGGCCGTGTCCGTGTCTCTCGCCGTGTCCGTGTCTGTGCTACATAGACTTGAATCTATGTAAAAAAATTCCCTAGTTGGTGTCTATTACACGAATCATGTCAAAAGTTAAATTATCGCGATGTTTAGGCTCTATAGTGATTTTAAAAACTGAGTTTTCACTATTTTCATTGTTTGTAAACAATTTTCGTAAATCAGTTTTCAAAATCACTATCACACCCACCAACACCGCTACTTTACCACCGCCACACCATCACCACAACGAATCCTCCACCGCCATCACTCCACCACCGCCATCACCACCATTAACGCCATTCCACCACCACCACCATTGTCACTATACCACCACTATCACCACTGACACAACTACGACTCCACTGCTATCGCCACTTCACCACCACCACTACCACACTGCTGCCTCCACCTCCACTCCACCATTATCACCACCACCGTCGTCACTCCACCACCACCACCGTCATTACCACTCCACCACCACCGTCGCCGCCTCCACACCACCACCACTCCTTCAGCACCACTGTCTCCACTCCACCACCACCACCGCTTTCTCCACAACTACAGCTCCACCGCCACCACCGCCACTTCACCACAATCACTTCCATACCACCACTACCACCTCCACTTCACCACCACCACATTCACTCCATCTCCATTGTCACTCCACCATTACCACCAACGTCATCGTCACTCCACCACCATCACCGTTGTCGTCACTCCACTACCACCAACGCCGCTGCCAGTCCACCACCACCACTGTCGCTGCAACTCCATGGTCACAACTACAACTCCACCGCCACCAACGTCCCCAATCCACAACAACTGCCACCACAACTCCTCCACCACCACTGCCACCACCACAACTCCATCACCACCATCGCCAATGCCTCCGCTCTACCACCACCGTTGCCGCTACCACCACTCCACCACCCGACTCCACCACATGTTGAAAATAAAAAAAGAATCGACGAGTAACAAACATGTTTCCATCTTATTTTTGTTTTTACTATTTTCACAATAGGTAACACCAAACAAGTTTATAATTTTTGTTTTTCATTTACAAAAATAAAAACAAGTTTTTAGTTCGAAACTAAAAACTTTACCAAATGGAACCTTAATGTTTTGGAAACTGGTTTTTCAGTATTGCACAAAATTACTTTAGCCTTTCCCTTCGTTCTTAGATTGCTTTGGTACTTCATGTGACAGGACAAGACATTGCAGGAGCAAAATAACTTGCTTGCAAAGAAGGTGCTCTTTTGCATAAACACATCATCTTCATAGATGTTTTCCCACAATTTTCATGTCATGTATCTAATATTACAAGCCAAAGTAGATTAAGCAAAAAGAGGAGGAAAAAGAGAAAGAGGAGAAGGAACAGGCTCAACGAGTCCTCCAACTGGAGCAGGAAACCAATGACATGAATTCATCCTCCGTTCCGTCTCAGCCACTTCACTCCTTAAACATCAGGTTCTCTCCCTCTCTTCCATTTGTAACCTTCGTTTTTGTTTTCAGTTTTTTTTTTCAAAAGTTTTGAAAACAATTCGAAGTGGAATTTAAGATTAGAAAGATTCATATTTTACTCAATCCTTCCCATGCAGTGGAATTTACCATGCAACTGCAGGCCATGGATACATTGATGAAACTCCACTTGAAGATCACAATAACCAGGTTGTGCCAGCATGGATGGTTCGTCACATCAATGGTTAAGGCAGGCATGCAAGTCTTCTAGCTGCACTTTTGATCTCTATCTCCATGTATCTGTCTATATATCTATCTATATACACACAAATATGGGCATGTGCAGTAGTCCACATACCCCTGTATGTAGTCTAAATTTGAAGAGTTATGTCTGCTTCAAGTTCTAGGGCACGGTAAAGTACCAAGTATGGTTTGTTTAATGGCTGTAAAGATGGGGATGCAAGGCTTCTTTTTTTCTAATTATTTGTCTTGAAAAGACACTTATTATTTTTGACATTTATCATTTTTGATATTGTTTTTCGTTAAAATCTTTATATCTTATCATTTGTCTCGATAAGATGAATTGAAAAGCTAAATGTGGTAGGTTAATTTTAGATTTTCCTAAGTGAGGTAATATTGAATTCCATGGACATAAACATTTAGTGTTGCACGTTGTCAGTCCAGTTCGGCATGGTAAGCCACACATATCAAAAGTGTTCCTGCATAGTTTGGGATTGGGTCCTTTCTATATGGAGTTACATCCTAATAGTGCAGCGATATGTTATTCAGTACGGCAGAGCAGTATGTGACGTGTAAATGTGTTAACCGATCAGAGGGTAGCAGTTAATACATGTGTCCTCGCCATTCTTGTGAAAAGGATAGATTCCAGGTTCCTAAGAATGCATGAAATATTTTAATTCTACTAAGATAAGGACACTGTCTGAACAAGAAACGTAAAAGAAGGAAACATAGATTAGATAAAACTCTGAAAGGATTAGGATGAGAAATACTGATCCAAACCCGATTACGGATGAGAAACTAGTAATACAAAAGGACAGACTGAGGATTCACCCCTATAAAAACAGTCCCAATCCTTAGATTAATATACCTAATTTCTTGCTTAAGAATCACTTGAGAGCTTGTTCTTTGCTTATAGTTTTCTTGTGATTAAGTTGATCACCTGACTAACTTAATCATCGGAGAGCCTTCCGGCCATATTGGCGGGAGGTTCTCTAACCCATTTTTTGTGAGCACATGATCGAGAATCAGTTAAGAAAAATCACAAACTATCAAGATCAATCCAGAAAAGTTTAGAACCCTTGTGAGGTAATTGTTATTTCAGTTTTTACACTTGCACAATTGGCACCGTTTATGAAAAACGAATCCACGACCACGTAAGAAACCCAAATCCAAGCAGACACTAGTTTGATACCCAAGGATGGCAGAAGACGATTGTGATACTCCATCTAACGGAAGACAAGTTGGGGATGGGAAATGAGGAGGGGACACCCACTCCAACCCACACTAGCACAAAAAAAAGCAAGAAACACTCATCCTCAAGTACTATACCATTGTGGAGGTGCTCCTGGCCTACAAAGGAACCACAACGTCCCCAGTAGAGGCACAAGGAGCCCACGAAAGACCCAAGAAGGTCATGAGGAGGATGGGACACGTCAAACTGGGGAGGAAGAATACTTCCAAGAAGGAAACAGTCGATCCCAATCTCATTGCTCTTAATCTCGTCGATCCCACTCTCATTGCTCTTAATCTCCTTCCAAGTCCAAATAGTTAAGAGAAGAGGACATGGCAGAGATCATCTGCATCCAAAACCTGGCAATCAGGTGCGTGGAATGGGAGGTGGAGAGTTTGTCGAAGCACCCACAACCGAAGCAACCTGAGGCGCCCAAGTGCAACAATTAGTAAACTTGGAGCACGTGTAGATAAGGGCACCACAAGGAAGTCAAGATCATAATGACCACCCCCGACTAGATGGGAGCCGGGAAATGGCACCGGCAGATTGGGAAGTGGCCCAACAAGACAGCAAGACAGGAGGGATCCACCCTATCGACACGAATGGAGGAGGGTCACAAGGGATCTCCCAGAACACAGTGAGCATCATAGCCGCACTTACAGTGTTCGCTCCGAATGGTCAATAGACTAAATACGGTACCTTAGGAATTAGCTTCGCCCCAAGGTTCTCGCAAAGGAAGAACGACTGGGGAGGATGGGTTGCATTGCATATGATGACAACATAGTGCCCACCGACATCAATGATGTGATGAGATGGGTCAATGAGCTTCTCAAGGGCTAGGTAACAGTCCAAGAGACTGCTAAGCGTGCTGTCCAACAAATTATGTCCTTCTCCCTCTTTTGAGATATTGGAGGTTGCAGGATCCTCAAAGGATTTACCCCTTTAAACTTTTAAAAATACAATAGGAGGCCAGATTCGGTAGCCCAATTCAAGGGCTACCAACAAGCTTTGATTCTGCATGAAGGGGTCGAGAACCTTTATTGCAGAATGTTTGCTTCCAGTTTGGGTCGAATAATACTCAACTGGTATCACAAGCTTCTAGAACGATCGATTTGGAATTAGGAACAGTTAGCTGCGATGTTCGTAGCTAGGTTCATGACCAACCGTGCTGCTCCCAATCACTTTAACTCTCTGACATCATTGAGAAAATGATCTGATGAGACCATTAGGAGGCATGTTGGATGTCGAGTATTGTACTAAGAAGCATGCAATATCAATGTTCAGGTTAGGGCTTTCTGTATGCGAGAAGTCGAGGGAATCCCAGACTATGAATCACGTGGAGACCTTCCCCAAACTAATGGAGAGGGTAGAGCAGTACACAAAATTGGAGGATGAGATCCTCCATGAAGCAGAGCGCAGTGTCCACAAATCCCACAAAACATACATAGTGGACACTGCCGAAAAGAAGAAGAAAAAGAAGAAGAAAAGGCTCTGGTAACCTTCCACCGAGAAGGAGGAGGGTGTTGAGGTCTTCCTACAGACTTTCCAAAGGATGCCTAGGTTTGGCCCAGAGGCCTACAAAGCAATATAGACCAGCTTCAACGTCCCCATCTTCAGGTTGATCTACCTTCTAAAAAATGAGCCCTTCTGGAAATGACCCGCCAAGCAGGGGAAATCAACTTGAACTAGAGAGCACTAGAATAAAGTGTAGCTATCACAGGGAGTTTGACCATTTGATAGATAATTGTCTACCATTCAAAAGATTTCTGGAGGAGCTCATCTAAAGTAGTACGTCGTCAAAAAACTCGGCCCAGAGAACATGCCTGGGCAGACTGAAAGGTATGACTCTTCTCTAGATAAGGACATGCCCCCTGTGAGAACCATCCACATGATCCATGGATCAATATAGTCGAGCTCCAAAAGTGAGTCCCAAGCACAAATATGAGGAAGGTCATGAACACCACATCTTACAACTCGGGCAGAAAAGACAAAGGTCTCATAACATAGAGCCAGGGTAGATTTCTTTCTCCGATTGTTTTTGGAGGGGGTGGCATTCCTGCACAATGACGCGTTGGTGATCACATTAAACATCAATTGTTTTGACACCGAGCGGATTTTAGTGAACCAGGACAGTTCCACTAAAATCCTATATTTTCAAGCCTTCAAGAAGATAGCCCAATTGGTAGACTAGGTCTCGGGCCCTTTAAAAAAGTGTGTCATACCATGACTTTATCTTTCCTAAGCTTCCAAAGCCACATGGCCCTTTTTCTACAATTCAAAGAAAATCGAAACAAAAGAAAGAGTTAGCACTAGAGTAAAGCACCCATGGAATAGGAAATGGTTAAGCTAATCACATGTATCATCATACATTACTAAAAGCACGATTTTAAAAAACAAGACATGGTTGAACACTTCATGGCATGTTATTCAAACTTGAAGAAAAAGAATAATGAAGTGGTTGCGTTTAAAAAGGCTTGAATTATATGTGTAGCTAGTGGAGGTTTTGTATATGCTATGAGGAAGAGTTGTAAATATTTGTAATAAAAGTAGGTCAGTTCTAATGGTGTACACTTTTATAATTAACTTGAGTTTGAATGGAAATCTATGAAGTTATTTACTTTTAAATATTCCGCTGCATTTGATCCTCAAATTATGTATTTGAATACATAAGTGATATAAAATGGTCTAAGGTGATTAAGGAATCACTTGGCATCTATCCTCATGAACCTTAGGGGATGGGTCATGATCGTGTTAGAGTTTTTGGAATCAGAAGAATAGTTTAATACCATGAATAAGAGCACCCTCATAGCTATAGGAAATACGTTTATAATTGAAATTTATGTGTTATGTATTTTGTCCTAAGATGTGATATGGTTTAATATCAGTGTGTATTACAATGGCAAATTTGTATGTCTAAATGTGCAAGGTTTTATAAAAATTTTATATGCTTTCTTATTATTATTTCCTGTGCGGGGGTAAAAAGTGCTTACTCTACTCTCGCTGGTAAACAGTTACTTTTCGGGTGGACTGGTTGTTCTTTACTAGCTTACTCCGGTTGTACCTAGACCTGCGCTCAGAGCAAACAGTCAGAAGACCTCCCGCCTCTCGCGGCCGGAAGGCTCTCCGATGACTAAGTTAGTCCTTTATCGAAGAAGAACTGTGAACTCAAAGCACAAGAGGTTCTGGGAGCAAAATAGCATGTACCTTTCTCAGGTGGATGAAGTGTTCCTTATATACTTGCCTTCCGGGTCCCCAGCTTCTCGCTAGGAACAAAGTCCTCCTTACGTCTGTCCTTTCTTGGGCAGGGTGTGTGTCTGCCATACCCTTGGCAAGACGGCACGCCTGCACGCCTTTTCGTTTCTTCGGAGACTGGGAATCCCTTGGGAAGGGAAACTCTGACACGCGTGCTGTCGCGCTGCATTCTGGCGGGCTGACGCGTGTACTTTTTGCCTGCTTGTCTTCCCGGGCCATATTACTGGATGCCGCACAGACGGATGTCGGTCACATAGACCTGACCTAATCCGCACGGCGGGCTTTGCTGGGGCACATGTCAGGCTGTACCAGAGCTAGTCCGACACGCGCCGTACTGGATAGAATCTCCCTTTGCTGTGGGGGAGTCTTGCCGCACAGGGAAGACCTCACCCGCACAGTGCGAGTTGCTGATGACGTGGCGATTTGAGTCCGCTCTGGAGCTGGTTTGTGCGGCTATGACTTTTACACGTGGCAAATCTGTAAATACCCTACCACAATTTCCCCCTAGCTCTGGCTTCTTCAGCCGCATAGCAGAAGTAGGCTGAGCTCTGAGTCTTCAAAAATGATCTTGTTCCACTAACCGGATAGGATCAACCGTCAATCTCTGAAGAGGCGCCTCAATAAATGCGCATTTAATAGTTGGGTCCCACGCACACTGCTCGAGGCTGGAGGCGACCGTTGGGAATGATTATCCCACGCGTGCCGCCGCTTTGGGAAATGTGCAGGCGCGCATTATAAAAGCGTGCCTTTGGAGGAATTTGAAACTTTACCTACCTCTCGTCTTCTCTGCGACACTGAACCCTAAAATCTCCTGCGACCCTTCTTCCTGTTTGCTTCATCCTTCGCGTAAGTCACCTCTTCTGCCATGGGTTTCTTCAGGGCCCTCGTCGACACTCCGGAAGGTCTCGAAACCTTCAGGACTGAGTACGGAGTGCCCGACGATGTATGGCTGGAGCTTGGTCCCCCTGGTTACAACCGGAAGACCGCCGATAGGGACACCTTCCACGTTTGTCTGATTCATATCGTGGAGGGTGGCGTCCACAGTTCGCTGTGTAATGGGGGTCGCTGCCTTGAACCAAATCACGGGTTCAAGGATGACCATCTTTGAAATTCTGTATAACTACACCGTCGGCCATACTCGCGGCGAAGTTGTTACACACTACTTGAAGCACCGCACAAATAGGGTCAAGCTGGTCGATTGGCTCCCGGACTCCGCAAGAGGGACGATGATGACTACTTGATTGTTACTGGGAATTGGGAGTTCCCCCCAGGCTCGAGTAAGGATTATTCGGTCCCTCGTAGAGACGGGGCCCCTCGAAAGTCCTCTATCTTTTGCTTTCTGATCTTTTCTTTGATTTTCCTTAATGCCTTCTGCTAACTGTTTTGCTTTTCCCGCAGATCAACACGTCAACCGTGACTCGCTGAACAATCGCCGCTATCGACAGAGAGAGGTCGAGAAGGCAATTGGCTTCACACATCCGTCAGGGATATTGATCGACAGGGCAGTCGATAAGCTTTTGGGCTATACCCCGCACTACAAGGGGTACCACGGCAAAAGGCGACCAGTGGACTTTGGGCTTCCTCCTCTGCCTGCCGTACCAGTTGCATCTGCTCCTCTTGTGCGCGCCTCTCCCGCGACTGATATTACCGGAGAGGAGAGAGAGGAAGAGGAAGAGGAAGAAGAGGAGAGCTCCGAAGGTTCTGCTGCTGAGGAGAGTACTGAGAGTGACGAGGTCACTATTGTTAACCGGTGGGACGTAGTCCCAAGATCTGCTGACCCACCTACTGTAGATCCTTTTGCTGCGGGCACATCTTCACAGGAGCTGCCCAGCCTTATCCCTGACCAGCGACCGTTGCGCGCTTGGGACGACCAAGCTTTTCTGCCAGCCGACCAAGAGGATATGACGGCCTTCTCGCTTGCCGCGATTGCAACGAGGTCCCGCACTGCTGCATTGACTCGGGGGGGACGCCAAGTCACTCCACCACCGGGAGCAACTCAGACCGGTGATGGGGCGGCGGTCCCAAAAACCACTGCCGACGCGGTCCTTCCTGCTTCTTCCCAGCCCCAACCTACGGTCCAGGTAACTGCTGATCTGCCCCCGCGCACCCTTCCGAAGCGCGCAGCAGATCCACCGGCAGACCCGAATGCTTCCAAGAGGCTGAGGGGGGTGGGACCTGTTACCACTGAGCAGCAGGTGGCTGCTACTGAAGTCGTTGGGCGATGGGAGCCCGCGATCGTAAAAGATGATGGGACCTCCATCCCCCAGAGTGCCAAGATTTTCGACGGGGACCTCGCTCGGGGGCTTTGCCGCGTACTGATGTTGCCTTCTGACATGATTGACGAGCAGAAGAAATCTCCGGCGGAGCTGTCCCGCCGTGCGCTTGTGTACGCCATCAAGGTAAACTTTCTGACTATTGCTTCTGTTCTTCAATTACCTGTGGTGGCCTTCCTTCTTACAATTTTTCTTTGAACAGTCCCTCCAGTGCGCCGCCGAGCTCAACAACCGTATCGTCCCCCTTCAGACTGAGCTGTCCAAGTCGCAGGACAAGCTGAAGGCAGCTTCTGACAACGTTGTAAATCTGAGGCAGATGCGAGAGGGCGACAAGAAGGATCTGGCGGAGGCCCGCAATGAATCTGAGGCCTCAAAGGCTGAAGTGGCCAGACTGAAGGGCTTGCTGGAGAGGGTTGAGGCCGATAAGACGAAAGCTCTGGCAACTGTCTGCTCGGAGTTGGACTCCAAGACCAAGGCGTTTGAGCTCGCCAGGAAGACCTTTGAGGCTGAGAGGGAGGCCCTGGATAAAAAGCTGAGAGAGAGCAACATTGAACTTGAAAAAGCTCGCAAGCAAATCCAGGAGGGCTACATTGCGGCGTATGATGAGGGTGCTGCCGCCACCAAGGTTGACTATGAGCGCTCCTTTCAGGAGCAGCTCACAGAGATCAAAGAAGTCTTCTTTGCTGAGATCTGGAATCAGGCCTTGGAAGCCTGTGGGACTCCTGCTGATTCCCCGTTGTGGAAGGAGGATGTTATGGCTGCTCCCGCGGATGCCCAACCTCCAGTCCCTGTTGATGGGGCCTCCACCTCTACCACAAACGTCCCTCCAGCCACCTCAGCTGCTGATGCCATTCTTCCCGACACCTCTGCTACTGGATTGGTGGAGCAGACTCTTGAGCAGGAAGAACTGGAAAGAGCTACCAAGGAGCAAGCTTGAGCTCCTTTTCTATTTTTCTTTTTTCATTTCTTCGTTTGTTGTTTTCTTTTTGTTTCTTTTTGCCGTGGCTCTACTGAATTCCTTCGTAATGCAATTCTGTTTTTCCTGCTGGATGACTTGTTCTATCTTCTTTGCTTTGACTTTTTTCTAACATCTGTGCTTCATTTGACTTATGATGCGGCTAAGCATCCTTGGAGTTCAACAACTCTCTTAAGGATTTTACTTGGCTCAGCCGCACTAGCTGGCACATGTCCCGAGCATTCTCTGCTCTGGACTGTTAACCATTTACTTGTTTTGAGGCCAATCCCTTAGAACCTTGCTTCCCTGTAAGGTATTGATCTCGGGACAACTGTCCCAAGCATTCTCTGCTCGGGACTGTTGGCCGTTTGCTGGTTTTGAGATCAACTCCTTGGAGCTTTGGCTCCCTATAAGGTATTGATCTCGGGACAACTATTCCAAGCATTCTCTTCTCGGGACTGTTGACCGCTTGCTGGTTTTGAGATCAACTCCTTGGAGCTTTGGCTCCCCATAAGGTATTGATCTCGGGATAACTATCCCAAGCATTCTCTGCTCGGAATTGTTGACCGTTTGCTGGTTTTGAGATCAATTCCTTGGAGCTTTGGCTCTTACAAGGTTTTGATCTCGGGACAACTATCCGAGTATTCTCTACTCAGGACCATTGCCCCTAGTAAGGAAGTGGAGGCTCGATGGGCGTCTGCTTCCTTACTCCAACTAGGCTGCAGAAATGCTGAACACTGGAGTCTGGGAAAAGTTTGAAACTTTTATTGATGACTTTCTGATACAATAGTCCAAGAACAGAAAAAGAGAACCACTGAAAATACTTCTTTAGGTTGGAGACATTCCAGGTGCGCGGCACCTTGCCGCCGTCCAGATCTATTAGACGATAAGATCCTTGGCCAGCTTTGCCGACCACCTTGTAGGGCCCTTCCCAGTTTGGCTCCAGTTTGCCATCTGCTGGGTCTTTGGTGTTGCCAAGTACCTTCCTTAAGACCAAGTCACCGACTTCGAATTCCCTAGGATGAACTTTTCTGTTGTGGAACTTGGCTAGTTGTTCTTGGTAGGAAGCTAACCTGATCAAAGCTCTCTCCCTTTTTTCTTCCGCGAGGTCCAACTGCATGGCTAAGGCCATGTCATTGCCCCCTTGTTCTACCAAGTCAGTACGGATGGTTGGGATGCCCACCTCCAAGGGGATGACCGCTTCTGTACCGTATGCTAGAGAGAAAGAAATCTCGCCTGTAGATCTCCTGGGCGTTGTGCGGTAGGCCCACAGGATAAGTGGTAGCTCATCAACCCATCTTCCCTTGGCTTTTGCTTGACCGTTGCACTGTGGATAGCTCACTGAGGCATAGAAGTTCTTGATCTTGTACGTTGAGCAGAAAGCCTTGAACTTGTCTTGGAACTGGGTGTCATTGTCTGATACAATGGCATAGGGGATCCCAAACCTGGTGATGATGTTTCTCCAGACGAACTGCTCAGTGTTGCGCTCTGTGATCTTGGCAAGTGGTTCTGTCTCGATCCACTTTGTGAAATAATCGGTTGCCACCAGCAAATACTTCTTCATGCCCTTAGCTTGCGGTATAGGACCCACGATGTCAATGCCCCACTGTGCGAATGGCCAAGGACTCGTGAGTGGCGCCAGGTCTGCTGAAGGCGTGTGAATGATCGGCGAAAATTTCTGGCACTTTTCGCAGTTTCGCACATATACTTTGGCGTCTTCTTGCATGTATGGCCACCAATACCCCTGGGAGATGGCCTTGTGGGCTATGGAACGCCCACCAGTGTGGCTACCGCACACCCCCTCGTGGATTTCGAAAAGAAATCGTTGAACGAGGTCAGGGTGGACACAACGCAAGTATGGCCCTGTGAATGACTTTCTGTACAGGACCTTGTCTGGGGAGAGCCAGTACTTGGTTGACTTGATTCGGATCTTGTGGGCTTCTTTCTTCTCTACGGGAAGCTCATCCCGCGCTAAGTAGGCGATGATTGCATCCATCCAGCTCGGGCCTGTATCCAAATCGAAAGTCTCATCTGAGTCTGTCGTTTGGATGCTCGGCTGAGATAGAGAATCAACACTAAATGTGCGGCAGAGCTCGGAAGGCACGGAGGAGGCCAGGCAGGCCAAGGCATCTGTGTGGCTGTTCTGTCTGGAGCTGATCTGGACCATCTCTGTCTTCTTGAACTGTTGGAGGAGCTTTTGGCCAATACATCATATGATGCCATCCTGTCGTCTTTGGTGGCATACTCTCCTGACAGCTGGTTGACTACGAGTTGGCTGTCGCAATGAACAAGCAGGTCTTCAGCTGCACACCTCCTTGCACTCTTCAGACCCATGATAAGTGCCTCGTACTCCGCCTCGTTGTTAGAGGCCTTAAAATATAATCGGACTGATTGTTCTAGAGCCAATCCGGATGGAGAGAACAGAACAATGCCCATTCCTGATCCCTTGTTGCACGCTGATCCGTCCACGAATAACTCCCACTGTTCCTTTCTGTGTGGCTCATCAGCATTTGGCAGCACTGGGTGAACGGGTATTGGTTGATCACCTGCAGGCTGCGGCGTGGGTGTCTGCGCGGGTTCGTGCGAGAATTTTGCAATGAAATCCGCAAGGACCTGACCCTTCACCGCAGTGCGGGGAACGTACTTGATGTCATATTCTCTTAGCTCAACTGACCAGGCCGCAACCCTCCCTGACAGATCTGCCTTCCTCAGGACAGACACAATAGGGTGGACGGTCGGCACTTCTACGGCATGAGCCAAGAAGTAGTGTTGCAGTTTCCTTGAAGCCATTACTAGTGCAAGAATCAACTTTTCCAAGGGTAAGTACCTGGTCTCCGCGTCCAGCAGGGTCTTGCTCACATAGTACACTGGTTTTTGCTGTCCCCCTTCTGTTTGATGAGCACGGCACTGACTGCATGCTCTGATACAGCTAGATAGGCGGTCAGCACATCGCCTGGATCTGGTGTGGCAATCAATGGTGGTGCGGCTAGGTACTTCTTCAGCTGCTGGATGGCTTCTTCGCAGTCTGCCCCCAGGAATAACTCGTTCTTTTTCTGCGAAGCTGGAAAAATGGTATGCACTTGTCTGAGGAGCGGCTGATGAAGCGGTTGAGCGCGGCAACCATCCCAGTCAGACGTTGCACCTCCTTGGTCCTTGACGGACTTTGGAGGTTTTGCAATGCAACTATCTGATCGGGGTTTGCCTCTATGCCCTTCCGTGTCACCAGGTGTCCCAAGAATTTCCCAGAGATTACCCCAAAGGCACACTTGGAGGCATTCAGCTTGAGGTTGTACTCCCGCAGCACCTGGAATGTGCGGCGGAGATCGTCTAGGTGGGTGTCTGCCTCCTTTGACTTCACTACCATATCGTCGATGTAGACCTCCATGTTCTTTCCCAGCAGGTCTTTGAACATGAGGGTAGCCAGCCTCTGGTACGTTGCCCCGGCGTTGCGTAGTCCAAACGGCATCACCTTGTAGCAGTAAAGTCCGTGAGGAGTGATGAAGGACGTTTTTTCCTGGTCGGGCTCATACATGGCGATCTGATGGTAGCCCCTGTATGCGTCTAAGAAGCTCATCCGCTTGTACCCCGCAGTAGAATCCACCAGCTGGTCAATCTTTGGCATGGGGAAGCTGTCTTTCGGACAGGCTTTGTTTAAACTGGTGAAGCACACGCACACTCTCCAAGTTCCATTCTTCTTCTTGACTACCACAGTGTTGGAGAGCCATTCTGGGTAGTAAACTTCTCTGATAGCTTTCGCCTGCACCAGGCGGTTGACTTCCTCTAGGACTGCCTATGAGTGCTGGGCGGCTGACCGTCTCCCCTTCTGCATCACTG
>NMUG010001354.1:0-18143 GCA_002855965.1 Monotropa hypopitys
TTGCAACAAGGAACACACAAAGCATCAAGGGTCCTACAACTCCTTACAAGCCAAGGGTTTGCACAAGAGGATCACCTTTGCAATCGATCTAGGAATGATTTAAACAAGCACATTCGTTCAAGGCACTCACGACACGAATCACAACCATATAGCTAACTCGAAAGGGGACAACCAATGCCATTCAATCAAGAAGTCTCGAGCGTACACGAGAAAGATAAACAACTCTCAAGGAGCACCTAAGCCACCATATGAGCAACAAGCCCGAATTCCAACAAACAGACCTCTATGTCGAACTTCTCTCGACCAACCGATCCAAGTCAACACAAGGTGAGAATTCCAACATGGAATAACATGTCGCAACCGAAACTAACTCCACGAACTAACGAAAAATCGCATCACTAAGCCTACAAAATCCAAAACAAGCGCAACTAATTCAATCTCGCGAAGAGATATGACCAACGGGTCATACCCCTTAAAGAATAACACTAGAAAATCTTGGTAACGCTTCAAGATTTCTACCAAGATAAAAGAGGAGACATAAACTCGGATGGACCATAAGTCCTATCTTACTAACAACTACATGATTGTTAACACCTCAATATGAAAAAACAACAAACTTTGAAAGAAAAGGGGCTCCAAGGGATATCACCAATCACCAAACCAAAGCCAAGGTCACCAAAATCTCAATACAATGTGCCAACAAGACCCAAGTTCCGCCTTACTAACGGCAAGACAAAGGATAACATCAACAAAAATCCTCGAGTACTTCCACAAATCTCATCTTGCCACAATCACAACCTCAACTCTAACGAAACATAGGAGTCTAAGACCAACCAATAACCACAAAAGCTACACCAAGATCACCGAAAATGAGGACACCAGGGCACCTAAGCACCGCAAGGCAACTAGGCTTGCCACAAGAGATCAATACCTGACTTTCAAAGGATGGAGAAACTCAACATTCATGGAAGGAGACAAACATACAGGATGCCTCAAAGACACAAGGCTATGATGCGATAGAGCACATCAAGCACACAAATACGACCGAAGAACAATATAATGACCAAGAGAACCCATGGAGACTAAGTGTCTCCCCATGGCTCCAAGGGATTCGAACCGAATGATCTGATACCAAGTTGTCACGCTCCGGATTTTCAAACCATTTTCTCTGCTTGCATCCATCCTTTGGCTTGATGTCCTTTTTCCGGTAATTGGTTCTTCATTTTTCGGGAGTTGGCATGGTTCCTAACCCTTCCTTTTGTTCTCCCGCAAAGTCTGAACTATTCTTCCGGGAGTTCAAGCATCAGCATCCTCTTCTTTGCTTCTCCAATTTCTGGACATTGGGTTTGGTTTTCCAGAAATTCCTGTTCTTTTTCCTTTCAAAATTTCTTGTCTCCTTCATCGAATGCCCTGCAACTTAGACTAGCATTCCAAAAGCTACAACAACAAATATTAAGTTTGCATTTCATCATGATCATCCAATTTAACCTTTGACTTTCAACTCAAGCAATTTACAAACTTTAACATTGAAATTATGTAAAACTAGGGAATATGATGGCATTGATTTGCACATTTGAGTGCCAATCATTAAGTTATTCATGTTGATTGATTTTGGAAATGATTACTTGATGGTTAAATGTGCGGCCTCGGGTGTTGGAGTCACTCGTCAGGGAGTAGTAGTCCCTGTGGTGTTTAGTGATGGGATGATTCCCTCTCGTGAGTTGGATGTCACCGAGGATTTAATGAAATGAGTAAGTATGTAATTAAGCCTAGTGGCCATGTTTGAGGTTGCACGATGTGTGTCGATGATTATGGTATAAGGGTGAGAGTGAAATGGGTAATACGGCGAGGACCATAGCTTTGGATGAAATAACCGTATTGGTCCTTGATGAGAAGTGACATATGTGAAAAGATAATGTTTGATAGTTTTGCATGAATGAAAGTTGTTCGTAAAATCTTGGGTGTCCTAGTGATATTATGTGGGTGTACAAGGATCAGAGAAAATACTTGAGGCCGTGGTAAAGGTAATAGTTGGACTTTGTAGGCAATGAAATGTGGACCAATGTGTGTCCTTGGTGTGTATTGGGTTTGGTGTGGGCCTTGAAGGCTATGATTATATTACTAGTCTTCCTTGAAGTTTTTAGGTTGTGGCTTGAGGTTCATTAGGTCTTGTTTCCTTGTGGTAAAGTTAGAAATCAGTATCTCGCTTCCTTGGGTGAGATCACCTATGGTTGGGAAAATCCTACTCCTTGTATTGTGTGGAATAATGCATGTCGTTTGGGAAGTGGATGTTGTACTATTGATTGTTGAGATGACTATCTAGTATTAGTTGGGTGAGTTGATGGAAGTTCTCATGTCCCCTAAAATGAGGTTGATGAATGTGTGTGAGGGATGCTTGGAGTTATGTTACAAATGTCAAATGAGAATTGGAAGTTTTGTTGAGATGAACGAAAGTGAGTAGTGTTATGCGATATGATGTCTTGATGATGATTTTGACCTAGTAGAATGAATGTTCAGTGGTCGCCCCAATGATGAGAGTATTGAACATTTACAAGTATTCTGAGTGACCTTGTATGGGTTTCGTGACGTTGATTTGATAATTTGAGGTCTTGGAGAAAGGCAAAAGAAAAGTTATTCAAGGACAGGGGATTGGAGGAGAAGATGGTCAGTGATGTTTTGCAATGAGTTGTGTTATAGGCCAGATTTGTGAAAACAATGTGTTATGACTCACATTTTGATGTTGTTGGGGAGTGAAAGGTAAAGTATGTGTGATGGCCAAATGTGTGATCTAAGTAGTGTCTATTTGTTGAAGTGGTTTGACTATGGGGAAATCAGATGGTGATAGGCATTGGGTTTTTAGTGTGAGTGATCCTTGGAAGAACTTTGGTTATTGATAAGGAGTTGTGTGTGCAAGCTTGGAAATGCAGATAGTGACTAGAGTGGAAGTTTGGAGCTGTGCATCAAACCTTTCATGTGGTGGAGCTATGACGATAGTCGAGAAAATTCGATCTTCCTTTTGTTCTTCAGAAGTTTTAAAACCAGTCACCATTTGATTATGTTGGTAAAGGAAAGTATAATGTGCAAGATGATTGAGGCCATAATCTCTTAGGGTGATCTTGCATAGTTTTAGTTAAGATGGTAATTGAGTTTGAGGAGTTGAGACAACTTGTTTGGTCCGTCACGGAATGAGTTGTGATGGTAGTAGTGTGATTCAATCTTTCTTCCCTCCTTGACAGTTGTTGGTAAGAAACTACTCATTTATTCTTGACTCGTGTTTAGCAAGTCCTTGATCTACTATTGTTGATACTTCGACCATGATGGTTGCCATTTATCCTTGATTCTTCCCAATTTAGGTAAGGAATTTTTTTTAAGGAGGTTGATTCCTCTTGGGCCTTTGTTCCAAAGTTCAATATTCGGCTGCGGCATTCCATCTTTGTCTAGAGTTACTTGACTTGATCTGGTGAGGATCAAGATCCCCTTGCTGTCTTTGAGTCATGTCAGACCAATGAATATTGTAAATATCTCATTTGGCATCAGTGGGAGAAACCTTGAGTGCAAAGAGTGTTGGTCGTCTATGCTCATTGAAAACTCTTACAGTCTTATCTACCATTGTACTACTCCTTACCTTCAAATCCTTGGGAGAATGATAAGTTTGTTGCATTCAGTTCTAACCGTGAGAAAGTTATTCTTCTTATGGTCACTTATGATCAAATCCTAGTATGGTTGTTGTGAGGTAGTCCTTTATACCGACTCCTCATATCAGAGTTGAGACTCGTTTGTCGGACAGGTGTTTCCCTATTTATTGGTGTTGCTCATCCATCTCACTAGTAATCTATCTTACCTCTGGTACTTTCGATTGTATGTATAGCCCTTGGGGGAGCAAGTCTTGATTGCATTCGCATGTTCACTCTCGTGTCCCTTGATTGTGTTCTGAGATTCCTAGATGTCCGTAGTGATTGGGGAAAAGGGAGTGAAATTGTGGTGTGTACCATCGGCTGATGACTCTTCATTGAGAGTTTGTAACAGGTTTGTTTGTTCCTGGTTTGAGGTTGTGGCCTATAGGCATATTAGTGAGATATAATTTTGTATACTATGCTGTTTCACTGAGAGATACGATTATAGAAGGTCTTTTCTTTGGTCGTTTGCACCGACATATATACCTACTTGACTATGTGTGTGCATTATTTGTGTCATGTGGTGTATAGATGACTGGGATGGGTTAATTAGAGAAGGCGACTGGCCAACGCATCTCCAACCAAACTTCCATGAGTCATCCAGTTACCACACTAGGCTGATGTGCGGGGTAGTTGTGAGAGTGAGAATTGATACGTTAGGATAGAGTTTGGTGTATATTGGATGTGATTGTGGTTGAGAGATTGAGGTATATACCCATATAGATGTATTATCCCTATGAGTGTGTGGCACTATGGTCCAAAATTTTCTGTCAGTATTCAGTGGTGATTTTTGGCCTAAAGCTGTTCTTGTTCCTTCTTTCATGTATCTATTCATTGGTGTATTCATACCGTATCAATGAATCGGCATATCGGCGCATTGCCGTATCGGTGTATTGGCGTATCGGCGCAGCACCATATCGGTGTATCGATACATCTCTGTATCGCTGTATCGGCGTATCAGTGTGCCACCGTATTGGTGTATTGGCATGTCAGATCATCCGTATCCACATCCTTTCATTGGCTTTTTTTGATTCGGAACACCGTTTGTAAAATTGTAAAATGACTTTGTCACCAACATTGATGGCGTTCCTTTTGTTCCATAATTCTTGTCATAAGTTAAGTTCGTTGGTAAAATCCAGTGAAGGTATATTTCACTTCATCATTGGAATTATTCGTGGCTTGTCTTGATTCTCGGATGATTTGAGGTATCGTGTACTAATCACCTATTTCCTACCCTAGAAAATTTTTGGGACGAAATTGTTTTAAGGAGGTTGAGATGTCACGACTTGAATTTTTAAAATACCTTAAATACAATTCATTGATTTTAAAATCCATCTTTGTGAATCTCGAATTGATTCTATGCCTCCACATCATGAATTCCCATCTCCAATGGTGTCAAATTATGTTTTGAGTTGAGTTCTTTTGATTCCCGAGAGTTTTGGATTACTTCGGGTTGTCTCGGTGATGCAGAGCGAGGCGGGGAAAATGGATATAGACGATTCTGAGCTAGACAGAACCATAAGGTATGATCGGATTATCACCATAATCCGGTAGAAGTGTAAGAAATCCACCAAGCAACATAGGAATCCACTTGAGAACGAAGGAGACAATGATCTCAATCTAAAAATTGGAGTTGTATTTTGATTCAAAAGCTCTTGTAAGTTTGTACATCACAAGGCATAAATATCCCGAAAAAGAATACACAAAAACCCTAAAAGAATGATAAGGAAAATACAAAAATATCCCTAGATAATGATTACAAAACAGTACTATTCTAATAGAATCTGAAAAGGTGTAACAGACGTGTCAGAATTGTCGGGCATTGTTGTTGTCGTCTTCTTCGAACAGGAGTCCGGGAATGTGCCGAGATGGGCTGTAGCTGTTGAGGCCATGCTGAGGTGGGTAGTCGGGCTGAGTTTGTCGGGCTGGGCCAAAGGCTCTGTGATAAAGTGGGTTGTTAGGCGAATGTGAGTATCTCGGCATAAATCTGTATAGGTGTGAGCTGTGTGACCATATGTATGGCTGTGCAGCTGTGGTCTTCTGGGCGACTGTGGTTTGGTGTGTGGCAGTAGTCCAGCTATCCTACATCAGGCTCCACCACTAGAAAATAACTCGTCCTCGAGTTGTTTGCAGACTCAAGAGGGTAGTACTCAATCAAATCCCCGACGTTAAATGTATTGGAGACATGTAAGTCCTTAGGAAGGTCCACTTTGTACGCATTGTAGTTAATCTTACCAAGGATTTGGCAAGGACCAACTCTTCTAATTTTCAGCTTATTTTACGTTCCAACTAGAAGTCTGTCCTTCCGAATGTACACTGTAACCAGGTATCCTTCTTTGAACACTTTCTTCCTCCTTCGCTTGTCGGCCTGTTTCTTGTATCTGGCATTAGATTCCTCCAAATTTGTTTTGGTGTCTTTAAGTGTGTGGATTACTTCGATAACTTTCTGTTCGGCAACTCGATTTACTCCTGCTCGGGGTGGTTTGGGCACAAGATCAAGAGTGTGTACGGGCACATGGCAGTAGACTATCTGGAATGGTGTCTGCCCTATGCATCTATTCATCGTGTTATTGAAGGCAAATTCAGATTGAGGCAATTGTAAATCCCACTGCTTGGGCTTGTCCTTGGCTAAGCAACATAGAATATTTCTTAGAGTGTGGTTAACTACCTCAATTTGGTCGTCTGTCTATGAGTGGCAAGTGCTGCTGAACCGTAAATTGGTCTTGAATCTGTCCTATAACGGCCTCCAAAAATGACTCAAGAACTTGTTGTCTCTGTCTGAGGTGATGTATTTTGGCACGCCGTACAATCGAACAATTTCTCTAAAGAAGAGGTTGGCAATGTTGGATGCATCATGTGTTTTCCTGCATGCCACAAAATGTGTCATCTTTGAAAATCTGTCAACATCCACCATAATTGAATCAGTAGCCCTCTAAGTTCTTGGCAATCCCAAAACGAAATCCATTGATAGGTCTTCCCAAGGTGATTTAGGAACTAGTAGAGGTGTGTAGAGGTTTGTGTTCTGTGTATGCCCCTTAGCTATTCGGAAAGTATAGCATCTCTGGTTCAATCGTCCGACATCACATTTGAGTTGGGGCCAGTGGTACCTGTATTCCACCTGTTGAATAGTCTTATCTCGCCCCACGCGACCTCCTAAACCACCGCAATGCACCTCGCATATGAGAAGTTCCCATAGTGATGATCACAGTATGCAAAGCTAGATTCCTTTGAAAAGATAGCCATCACAAATAAGAAATCCATCTAGGCTGGGCTGGTGAAGCTTACACTGAGCCCAGATATTCTTGAAGTCCTCATCCTCATCGTACAGTTATTTGAGAAAGTTTAAACCAACCACCTCTGTGAGGGAAAGGTTAAGTAGGTATGCTCTCCGACTGAGTGTGTTGGCAGCGCGATTAGAAGTACATGTCTTATGTTTGAGAGTGAACTTACAAGCTTCTACTCGTACTATCCACCTAGCATGTTTCCTGTTGATGGTGGATGAGCAGTTCAAGAACTCCAAATCTTTGTTGTCAGTGTGGAGCATGAACTATGGATGAGGTAGTGCTCCCATACTCTTAGTGCCTGGATCATCGCATAGAGTTCTAGCTTATAAGCACTCAAGTTCTTCTTGGCATTACTCAGCTTCTCACTATAGTAAGCTACTGGTAGGCCTTCATGAGATAGAACAACTCATATCCCCACGTAGCTGGCATCGGTATGGACTTTAAAGAACTTATTGAAATCTGGCAAGGCTAGAATTGGTACTGAAGAGAGTTTTTCCTTGAGCAAGTCAAAGCTCTATTCGGCTACCGCAGTCCAAGTAATCTATTTCTTTTTCAAGAACTCCGTCAAGGGTGATGCAATGATACTACAATCTTTGATGAATCTTCTGTAAAATGTGGCCAGGCCATGAAAACTCCTCACATTATAAGACGATGCAGGTGTTGGTCATTCTCATATAACTCAGACCTTTTCCTAGTCAATAGTTAATCCTTCCGAGCTGACCACGAAGCCCAAGAATACGAGGCTACTAGTCAAGAAGCTACACTTCTTGATGTTTATATGGAGCATGTGATTCCTTAACAAAACCAATACCTCCTGTAAATGTTGGTAGTATTGTCATTGGGTCTAGCTGTAGACAAGTATATCATTAAAGTAAAATACAACACAAGAACCAATAAAGGGCTGAGTACCTAGGTCATGAGCCGCATAAAGGTACTGTGAGCATTGGAGAGACCAAATGGCATAACAGACCACTCATATAACCCATCATTGGTCTTGAAAGTTGTCTTCCATTCATCTCCTGGGCAAATCTTGATCTGATGATAGCCACTTTTGAGATCCAATTTTGAGAAGATGGATGCTCCCGCCAACTGATCCAACATGTCTTCCAGCCTAGGGATTGTGAAACGGTATTTGAAATTGATTTTGTTGACAACTCGGCTATCAATACACATCCTCCAACTTCCATCATTCTTTGGGGTTAGCAGTGCGAGAACCGCATAGGGGTTCAAACTCTCCTGCAGAAATCCCTTCTTCAACAGGTCATTGATCTGATCATGTAGTACGACATGCTCCTTTGGACTCATTCGATAGTGCAGGAGATTTGGCCGACGAGATCCCATGACTAGGTCAATCTGGTGTTGTATGTCCCGTGCTGGAGGTAGTCCGACTGGCAATTCATCCGTCATTATGGATCCGAACTCCTCTATAATAGGTCTCAGCTCGTCTGGCACACCGATCGGCTGTGGCCCTTCTTTCTTCACCTCTAAAGCATAGGCCACTTTGTCTCCAGCTCTTCTTTTCCCAAATTGGACACAACTAGAAGAGTCTTGTTGGCTGGTCTGATTTCCTTATGTTTTTGACCTCCACCCATGGGAACTAAGGTGATCTTGGTTCCATTGTGCATAAAATCATAGGTGTTCAGTCAAGCGTTGTGGATTGATCCAGCGCCGAACTTCTATGGGTGGCCTAAAAGCATATGGCTTGCTGACATGTCTACCACATCACAAATTACCTTGTCTTTATATATCTATCCAATTGAAATTTGAATTTTGCATCGTTCACTCACCTTGACTTCTCCCATGTCATTAATCCATCCAATCTTGTACAGGTTGGGATTGGCTTCTGTTTTATACTGAAGCTTATCCACCATGGTTCACGTGGCTATGTTGTCCGTGCTTCCACCATCTATGATTAGCTCACATACTCTTTGGCCTACCGTACAACATTGTTCTTCGGAGAATACAGCAAGGTAAGTGATCTAGAATGGTACAAACAGGTTCTTCAGTTATTCCATCGGTGTACAAGGTAATTTATGTTAATGTCTTATTCAATTCTACACCACATACCTATTATAAAAAATTGTATAAAATTACTCTATTGTATAATTATAGTATTATTACACTGTATTTGGGAATTTACAATACTCACCTTTAAAGAAGTTAATTATACAACACAATGTACATTGTTGAGAGTTGTTGTCAAAGCTGTAATATTCCATTTCAATAATCTAGGAAATTTAGCTTCATAGATTGGCATGAAAAAGTTGGTGTGCTCACAAAACCAATACTGCATAGACAATATACGGAATGAATCAAATATGTCATAAACATTAACTGGAATATATTTCAAAGAAGTAGAATCTGAATTAAACTTAACAGTAATGCAACTACACAACCTTTGATGTCCTTTGGATGATTATAGTAGCTATCAATACTGGACATCAACTTCTCCCTGATTGTCTTATACTAAAGCTTACCTTGACTCTGTTGTGACGTTGAGTCTCTATTTCCAACTTCGGAGAATGAAACAATCTTCGAACAACAAGGATAACTCCTTTATCAGCTTTCACTACTTCTTCATCATCAAAATCGAGAAACTGTACCATCACGTATTCCTCGTCCCCTTATAGAGCAAGGTTGGCAACTCATCGGTTTGGATAGTTATTGGAACGATGGCATGGCTCTCCACATCTATAACGTTTGATGGGCTGAGCAGATGGGGTGTAGGGTACCGGGTTGGTCTTATGGGGTCCGGTTGCCTGTTTGGTGTTTGGCCGCACTAGGGGGTTAGCACTGGATCTTCCTACATTGGTCGCGCTACCGGACTTGTGTCCTCTCATTTGGACTGACAACTCTTTTCTTCCACTTGCTGGCTGTCCTCCAATGGCAGCTCAGCTAAACTTCTGAGCTCTTGTGCTGAGCCTGTCTAACTGGGCTTCAATCTGTATAGCAAGCTCGATGACTTCATTTAAAGTGAATGTTGTGTACAACATTACCTTATCTTGGATAGCTATGTGTAGGGCGTTATTGAACCTAGCAACTTGTTGGTTATCAGTTTCTACCAAGTTATTACGAGAAGACAACCTGTAGAACTCCTCTGTGTAGGCTTTAACTAACCTGTTTCCTTACCGGCAATTCTAGTACTGGTGGTGAATAAAATCTCTATACAAACAAGAATCAAACTCAAGAAATCAAATCTTGATTTCCCGCCTGAATTTTTAGTTATTGATTAAAATTGGATGCCAAACAATACAACAAACTGCCTATTTATAGGTGCCTATAACTGACTTAACTGAACCTATAACCAACTCAACTGAATTAACCAAAAAGAAATAGAAAAGACCTCCTTACAACAAAAAAATTACAGCTGGTAATATTCAGCTCAACAGTTGAAACCACATGAGGCTACATAGGCTGATTGAACTTCCGGAATGCAAGACCACAATACCGGAAAAATAGAGAATACCCTGCCACAAGATTTTCTCAGAAGAATTTGCACAACTCTTCTTTCGGAAGAACAACTTCCATTTACCTGAAGATCAAAGAACATAATGACTTGCACAACTCCTCTTCTGGAAGAACAACTTGCATTTACCAGAAGATCAAAGAGCATAATGATTTCTGAAGAACTTTCACAACTGCTCTTTTGGCAGAACAACTACCAATGACTGGAAGATCAAGAACACAACAAGAATATGAGAAGAAAATCAATCTTGAAATATCTGTAGTAGTGTGAGAACAACTACCAATGACTGGATGATAAATTGTCACAACAAAGTGTGAGAATATGAGTAAGAGTAACACCTATGTCATGAAGGAGTTTTTGAACCCATACAATATCTGTAGTAGTGTGAGACAAAGATTTATATTCAGCTTCTGTTGAGGAACGAGCAACAATTGGTTGCTTCTTAGCACACCAAGAAACAAGATATGTGCCAAGAAAAAGACAATATCCTATAGTAGATTTCCTGTCACTTTGATCCCCAACCCAGTCTGCATCAGAATATGCAGTTAATGACAAAGGACTGGAAGAAAACATAAGTCCCAAATTAACTATTCCTTGAAGATATCGAAGGATTCTCTTAACAACAAGAAAATCACTTTGTTGAGGACTGTGCATATGTTGACATGCTTTGTTAACAGAAAATGAAATATCTGGTATTGCTAATGTTAAATACTACAAAGAACCAACAATGATTCTATACCATTGTTGATCTGCAAAATGCAAGTCAGGATCAATAACAACGGGTTTGGTTGACAAAGGTGTGTTGCTGGTTCTGCAACCAATCATTCCAGATTTGCAAAGAATTTCCTCAGCATACTTAGAATGTGAAAGAAAATACTGTCACCACTTGAGACTGCCTCAATACCAAGAAAATAATGAAGAGGACCAAGGTCTTTCATAACAAATTTCTTGCTCAAGATTTGAACATATTCCATAACCACGACTTCATCACTTTTAGTAATTAGAATATCATCAACATAAACAAGAATCAGAACAGTGTGACCTTTAGCTTGAAGCACAAACAAAGAATTATCAGCTTGACTTGTAACAAAGTCATGTTCAAAAAGAAAAGAAGAGAATAAGGAAAACCAAGCTCTTGGAGCTTGTCTCAGACTATATAAAGCTTTAGACAACTTGCAAACATAATTTGGATGTTTTAGGCTTTGATAACCATATGGTTGTTTCATATAAACATGTTCAGAACGAACTCCATGCAAGAATGCATTTGAAACATCTAACTGTCTGATTTTCCATCTAAAGTGTAATTCCAAACTCAACACAATTCTCACATTTGGTTGTTTCACTACAAGACTGAATGTGTCATAAAAATCAACACCCTTATTTTGCTAATTTCCTTTAGCCACAAGTCTGGTTTCTGTCTAGAAATTAAATCATCTGAGCTATATTTTAACTTATAAATCCACTGACATCCAATGACTTTGACATTTGGTGGAGGAGGAATAAGAGTCCATGTACCTTGTTCAACAAGAGCTTGATATTCAGAAGCTATTGCTTTTTTCCATTCAAGAAACTGTATTGCCTTAAAAAATTATTTAGATTCAGAATGAGACTTCATGTTCTATTTCTCAACTACTGTAAGAGCATACTTCTGTTTAACTTTATTCAAGACACTTTTGGATCTTGTAGTCATTGAATGGACATTCTCAAGCCTTAGGATGAAGCTTTTGACCTTGTAACCATAGGGTGAGCAATACAAGAGTTTTCGCAATGAACTTGTGTAGTCAAGTCATTTGGATTAGGAACTGAAGTATGAAAATTTGGTGCATCTAAAGCATGAGAGTGTTTTACAGAAGAACAATCCACATTTATATGAATATCATCAAAGTTTGTAAGAGGAACTTTGAAAGAAACAACATCTTCTGAATCATAAGCAGTTTTAATGGATATCAGATTCAAATAAGGAAATTCAACTTCATCAAATTTAACATGTCTGGAGACATACACCTTGTTTGTAATAGGATCAAAACATCTATACCCTTTGGTACCAGGACAGTAACCAATAAACACACATGTTTGAGATCTTGGAGTTAGCTTATCTTGTCTATAATGTTTCAACCAAGGAAAACATAAGCAACCAAATGGTTTTAGAAATGAGTAATCATGTTTTTGATTAAATAAGAGACTGTATGGAACTTGGAAATTCAAGGCTGAGTGAGGAAGTCTGTTAGACAAGTAAACATCAGTGAGAATTGTTTCAATCCAGAATGATTTAGGAAGATTTGCCTGGAGTAGAAGAGCAATGGTTGTTTCAACAAGATGTCTGTGCCTCCTCTCAACAACACCATTCTGTTGTGGTTTATGTGGACAAGATGTTTGATGAACAACACCACTTGAGAGAAACAAATTCAAAAGATAATGGTTCACAAACTCACCATGATTATATGATCTAACTATTTGAATCAGAGTATGACATTGAGTTTGAACAAAAGATTTGAAATTCGAAATGGCAAATTTGACTTCTGATTTGTAATGAAGAGGAAATATCCAAGAGTATCTTGTAAAATCATAAACAATTAAAAATAGTATTTGTAACCTTTGTTGGATGGAATTGGAGATGGGCCCCAAACATCCATGTGAATCAATTGAAAAGGAGCAAACGGTACAGATTTAGACAAAGAAAAACTAAGTTCATGACTCTTAGCCATATTGCAACATTTGCAATTAACAACACATGAACCAGAAATAGGAATATTAAACTGTTTTATTAATGCAGAAAACAAGAGAAAACTTGGATGATCAATCTTATTATTCCACACATTTATATCATTGAGTTTGACACTAGAATGACAACACAACAAGGTAGAAGCATCATTCTTGTTCTATCTACAAGAGCTCTTGACTGGATAAAGACCCTTATGACATGGTTTATGGAATAGAACTTGATGTGTTGTCTTGTCCTGTATGACAAGACCATTAGAGTCAAAGGTTAGAACACAATTATTATCTTTTGCAAAATAAAAAACAGACAACAAGTTATGAGAAAATGAAGTTCAATGTAGAACATTTAAAAGATTGAAGTTAACAAAAGGAGTTTGAATAGTTCATTTTCCTTTATGACTGACTTTAACAAGAGATCCATCACCAACTCTTATACCTTCTTTATGAGAAATAGGTTCAGCAACATGTAAATTTTGCATGTTATTTGTGACATGATGTGTAGCACCACTATCAAAGTACCACTGAGATGAATCATTGAAAGTACCACCAGACAATTGTTGTTGTGTAATATGAGCTCCAGAATTCATAGGTAATTGAGATGCAACAAAAGTGTTACATACAAGTACAATTGGTGCATGTTGTGTGTGTTGAAGAGAAGTAGGTCTCGGATTCTGACCAGCACTATTAGAGAAGAATGTGTTATCAGCAGACCTTGAATAGTTCTGTATCATCTGTACAGGAACAAACTGGTTTGGTAACAAACTGCTGAAATGTCTCTGCTAATTCAACACATAACCAGGTAAGAGTCCTTGCACAGGTAGACCTCGAAAAGGAACCTGACCTTGGAATGGAACATGAATTCTATTTCTGTAGAAACAATAGTCAACTGTATGATTATTCTTTCCACATATTACACATGGATCTTTAAAGAACCTTTTGTTTCCTTTTCCTATATAATTATTTTTGCCAAACTGTGTTGACTGTTGTTGCTGTGGATAATACACCATCTAAAATTGAACACCTCCTTGTTGAAAATTTGAAACATTATTATCAGGCAAATGCATTGGAGTACAAGTTTGTGGTGTTTGATTTTGACTTAATCCATCTGTTTGTTTATTACATCAATCATAACAGTTGAAGCATCTGAATCAGCACTCCTTTCTTGACTTAGTTGAACATTTTCACCATACAACATTGTAACAACTTCTTCAAAAGTAACATTAACATCTCTTGTTCTCACAGCTATTTTAAAACTATTGAACACTCTTGATAAACCTCTCAACAGGTGAAAAACTAGGTCATCATATCCAATAGGACTACCAGCTGCCTCAAGTTTCTGAACATAATCCTTTATTATTTCAACATATGGTTCAACTGTAGTACGTTCAACCAGACTGAACAACTTACACTTTATTTCCTAAACATGACTCTTGGTTAAGGAGTTGTATCTGTTACAAACCTGTTTTGTGTTATGTAACCCTAGAACATAGGGTAAAGTTGATTGAGACAAGGATGATGTTAACCATAAAAGAAGTTGAGTATCGATCAACTTCCAGAGTAAAAATTCACGATTTAACACATCATTTCCAGATTCATCCTTGACATGTTTATCTGGTATTTCATATAATTCATCCAGATAACCTAGATATCCATTTGCATTCAATGCATTCTCAACTTGTACTCTCTACAGCATATAATTAGAACTGTTCAACTTTACATTCACAAGAGCATGAAAATTTGAAACAAGAAAGGCCAGAGATTAAGGCATCACTATAGACTGAGTTAAATCCATAGATGAACACGTTAATCCTGATAGAAACAGAACAAACCTGAATGACTGCACAAATGTTAAAAAACGTTGATCTTGCAATCAAATAGAAGCTTATAGGATCACGATCTCACTTGACGGGGCTGTTATGGCTCTGATACCATGAAGAAAATCTCTACATAAATAAGAATCAAACTCAAGAAATTAAATCTTGATTTCCCGTCTGAATTTTTATTTACTGATTAAAATTGGATGCCAAATAATACAACAAACTGCCTATTTATAGGCGCCTATAACCGACTTAACTGAACCTATAACCAACTCAACTGAATTAACCAAAAAGAAATAGAAAAGACCTCCTTACAACAAAAAAATGACAACTGGCAATATTCAACTCAACAGCTAAAACCACATGAGGCTACAAAGGCTACTTGAACTTCCAGAACACAAGACAACAATACCGAAAAAATAGACAATACCCTGCCACAAGATTTTTTTCAGAAGAACTTCCACAACACTTCGAAGAACAACTTCCATTTACTGTAAGATCAAAGAACATAATGACTTGCACAACTCCTCTTCTGGAAGAACAAATTCTATTTACGAAAAGATCAAAGAGCATAATGATTTCTGAAGAACATGCACAATTCCTCTTCCGAAAGAACAACTACCAATGACCGTAAGATCAAGAACAAACAAGAAGATGAGAAGAAAATCAATCTTGAATATTCGAAATCTTAATAAATGGAACAACAACTGGTTGTAGTTAGCCGGTAAGAATATTTTCTTCATCAGCTTATTCATCCTTGGCCATGAACGGATTGGGTTCTTGTTCTGTCGTACCCTGGAGGTTTGTAACTAGTCCCACCAGGCAGACACACCACTCTTCAACCGATAGGCCACAAACTTGACCTTCCTTTCTTCTTCAATGTTTATAGAGTCAAAAAAACATTCTACCTCTGAAATTCAATCAGAAACCCTTCGACATCCAAAAATCCATCGAAAGAAGGTAACTCCACCTTCATCTTGTAGTCTCTATTCTCATTGGCTCTTACTTGGTCACTGAAATTAAGAACTCGCTTAATTTTGTCACTGTTTGAATCCATGAGGGGTTCTGAAAAGGGACATTGATACTGAATCCTTTGAGGAAATCCATCTTGTTCACCATTCTGGCCCAAAAGTTTAGGGAAAGCCTGGGCCTGCTCTTGATGGACCTGAACACAAGCAAACTCACCGGTGAGGCGCACAACCAAGTCGCATAGTTTACACATTTTCTGTTGAACAATCCCCAAGTCTCCCATTGTTGGTGATTAATCTTCCAGAGCACCGTCCATTATAACCTGGGTCTGTTACCAACTGATGTAGTGTGAGGCCTGGAAAATGGAGATAGACGATTCTAAGTTAGACAGGTTTGTAAGGTGTGATCGGATTATCACGATAATTCGATAGAAGTGCAAGGAATCTACCAAGCAACACAGGAATCCATCTGCAGTTCAGGAATCCACCTGAGAAGTAAGGAGACAATGCTCTCAATCTGAAAATGAATCGTCGTATATTGATTCAAAAGTTCTTGTAAGTTTGTACATCGCAAGGCTTAAATAGCTTGATAAAGAATACATGGCAACCCTAAAAGAATGATGGGGAAAATACAACATATCCCTAGATAATGATAACCAAATTGTACTATTCTAACAGAATCTGAAAAGGTGTAATAAACATGTCAGAATTGTCGTGCATTGTTATTGTTGTCTACTTTGAATAGGAGTGAGGGAATGTGCTGAGTTGGGTAGCCGGACTGAGCTGGTCGGGCTGGGCCAAAGGCTTTGTGATGAAGTGGGCTATTCGGAATATGTGAGCAGCTCGACAAAAATCTGTATAGGTGTGAGCTGTACGGCCATATGCATGACTGTGTGGTTGTGGTCTGTTGGGCGGCTGTGGTTTGGTGTGCGGCTGCGTTTTGGTGTGCGGTTGCATTTTGGTGTGCGGTTGTGGTCTAGCTGTCCTACATCACTCGGGATGGCCCGGGAAGAAATGGGCTGGAGAATCAATTCTTGTGCCTATGAACCGGTTGAGCACAACCTGTGCACCAGTACACATAGCCTATGTTGAGAATGCACATTTAGGTTGTACTAGTTGTATGGTTTGGTTGCACCAGTGCAGACAGCCTCTGGGATTTCATTATTGGTTGTTTAAGCCCTTGTGCTCCGGTTGAAGCAAAAGGTTGCACCGATGCATAGAGCCTCTGTCTTGGCCGCACCGATTGACATTTCTAGTTGCACCGGTGCATGTGGCACTCGGGAAGTAGAATTGTTGCCTGTGCACCGGTTGTATATTTTCTCAACACCAGTGCACAAAGCCTTCTGCAAATTCTCTATAGGTCATTAAGGATATTTGTGTCATTTTTTGTGAGGGGAGTATATAGGCAACACTTAGGTCGTGTTGCCCTCATTTCCTCCAGATTATTTGAAGGTTTGAGAGCCTCCCCCTCTCCCCCTCCATGTTCATCCTTCCACCTTCTCTCTTCTGTCGCACTCCATCCATGGAGTTTTTGAATAAAACTCCTTCATTAACGACGTTCCCATGGCCAAGCTCAACCCTCATCTAGGGTTTCAAGGATCTTCAAGCTTGAGGTAGGAAATCTCTATGTCTATTGTCGATGGTGAAAACTTTCACTATCGTTGAGTGCTTCTGCTGACCTGAACTTAAGATCCCTTCCTTTCCAAATTCCTTGCTATTATCCAATCTCACGTGAACTCTCTGCAACCAACGAAAACGGTTATAAGACCCCCTGCCACTGTGGCTTGGAAGACCCTCCGATGATTAAGTTAGTCCCAAATGGAGTAACAAAATCCTTGGAAGGCTTTCCGCACTGACAAGCCTTATCCTCAGCCTACGTCCCCGATCAACGTAAGGCTTACCTCATCCGTGTGATCCACCCCACGCACCCTCACACCCGCACTACTAGGATATCCTTCTAGGCCTAATCCTAACTGCGCTACAGGCAATGACGTGCACGAGCTGGCTATATCACTTCGGTTAAGGTCCAAACATTATCCCTTTCACAACTGTACCAACTAAATCATCCATAATCTGATAAGAATGTCCCTGAACCGGTTCTTCTTACCCTGTTGGACATGTTATCAGCTTATCACAGATAATCCAATCAGCAATGTCAATACTCCTAAGAGACACTCCGCGCAGATGTCCTAATGCTAAACGCAAAATCTGTGTCG
>NMUG010001355.1:0-18131 GCA_002855965.1 Monotropa hypopitys
GAAGACAGCTTTTCGTACTAGGTACGAACACTTTGGGTTTCTGGTCATGCCTTTTGGGCTAACAAATTATCCTGCGATTTTCATGGATCTGATGAATCGGGGTTTTCAACCCTATTTGGACTCTTTTGTGGTGGTATTCATTGATGATATTCTTGTTTACTCTCGTACTATTGAGGAACATGAACATCACTTGAGGACTGTGTTGCAGTCATTGAGAGAGAAGCAGTCATTTGGGAAATTCAGCAAGTGTGAGTTCTGGCTGAAGAGTGTGGTTTTCTTGGGGCATGTGATATCTAGTGATGGCATCCGTGTGGATCCAAAAAAGATAGAGGAAGTGGTGAGTTGGCCAGCACCGTCTAGTGTGACTGAGATACGGAGTTTTTTAGGTTTGGCTGGATATTATCGTCGCTTTATTCGTGGCTTTTCGAAGATTGCTTTGCCTATGACAAAGCTGATTCGGAAGAATGTCAGATTTGTGTGGTCTGACGAATGTGAGAGGAGTTTTCAGCTGTTGAAAGAAAAGTTGGTGACTGCTCCTGTTTTGACAGTTCCTGATGGTACCAATGATTTGGTAATATATAGTGATGCATCGTTGCATAGGTCGGGTTGTGTTCTGATGCAGAGGGGGAAAGTTATTGCTTATGCTTCACGTCAGCTGAAGCCTAATGAGCTGAATTACCCTGCCCATGATCTAGAGTTGGCAGCAGTGGTGTTTGCTTTAAAGCAATGGCAGCATTATCTTTATGGTGTGACTTGTGAGATTTACATAGATCATCAGAGCCTCAAATATTTGTTCACTCAAAAAGAACTAAATTTGAGACAGCAGAGATGGCTGGAGTTGATAAAAGATTATGACTGCTCGATTCATTATCATCCAGGTAAGGCCAATGTGGTGGCCGATGCTTTGAGTCGGAAATCGGCTGGCAGTTTATCTTGTGTGAGATGTGCCAGAGTTGAAAATTTTTGTGAAGTGAAGAAGCTGAATGCAGAGTTAGATTTGGGTAGTGAAGATGTGTTGTTAGCTTGGTTTTATGTGCGACCAACCTTTATTGATCGTATTCTTATGGAGCAGGATTCTGATGAGTTGTTGAAAAAGAAGAAGAAGCAAATTGTTGATGGCGTGGAGAGTGAGTTTCGGATTGGCAGTGATGGTATGCTTATGTTCGGACAGCGAATGTGTGTTCCTGATAGCCCTGATCTGAAAAATAGCATTTTGGAGGAAGCTCATTGTTCTGCTTATGCCATGCATCCGGGTGGCAATAAGCTGTACAGAAATTTGCGGGAGAATTTTTGGTGGAAGGGCATGAAACGGGACATTGCAGAGTTTGTGTCCAAGTGCTTGACTTGCCAGAGGGTAAAGGTGGAACATTAGAGGCCTGTAGATTTCTTCAAAACCTACCGATACCTGTATGGAAATGGGAGCACGTAACTATGGATTTTGTTGTGGGATTGCCGCGCTGTAGTGGGGGCTTTGATTCGATTTGGGTGATTATGGATAGGTTGACCAAATCGGCTCACTTTTTGCCGGTGCGTGTCACCTACACCACCGAGAGGTATGCAAAGCTTTATATTGAGGAGATTGTTCGATTGCATGGAGTCCCAGTGTCAATTGTTAGCGACAGGGATCCTAAGTTCACTTTGAGATTTTGGCAGAGTTTGCAGTAGGCTTTGGGGACCTCATTGAAGTTCAGTACGGCTTTCCATCCGCAAAATGATGGTCAGTTGGAGAGGACTATTCAGATTTTAGAAGACATGCTGCATGGGTGTGTTCTTGATTTCCGTGGAGTGTGGGATGACTATCTTCCATTAGCGGAGTTTACTTATAATAACAGTTACCAGTCCAGTATTGGTATGGCACCCTATGAGGCAATGTATGGGAGGCGTTGTCGTACGCCTATTTGTTGGAGCGAGGTTGGGGAACATCAGTTGTTGGGACCCGAGTTGATTCAACAGTCAGTGGATGGGGTAAAGTTGATCAAAGAGAGGCTGAAGATAACTCAGAGTCGGCAGAAGAGTTATGCCGACAACCGCCGCAGAGATTTAGAGTTTGAGGTGGGTGATAGAGTCTTCCTTTGAGTTTCGCCTTGGAAGGGAGTGATCCGTTTCAGAGGCAAGGGGAAGTTAGCACCCAGGTATGTGGGGCCTTATGAGATCATGAAGAGGATTGGTGTGGAAGCTTATCGGTTATCCCTACCAACTGATTTGTCTCGCTTACATGATGTCCTTCATGTATCTGCTCTTCGCAAATGCATTGGCGATCCTACTCATGTTTTGCAAGACGAGGGGATAGAGATCCAGGAAGACTTGTCACATGTGGAGGAGCCGTTGAGAATTATTGATCGGAAGGAGCAAGTGTTGCGCTCCAAGATTGTTCATTGGGTAAAGGTCTTATGGCGGCATCATGGCTTGGAAGAAGCCACGTGGGAAGACAAGGATGCCATGAAGACTAAATATCCTCATTTATTCGATTCAAGTATGTCTTTTATTTTCGAGGGCGAAAATTTCTTATGAAGGGGAGAGTTGTCACGCCCGAATCAATTTAAATAAATTAAATTGAGATATTATAAAATTTTAAAAGAAAAGAGGAAAGAAAAATAATATGTGAAGAAGGGTTAATATTATTTTTAGAGAGTTATAATGATTTTTAATAAAAACAATTGTAATTATATTTAAATACATATAAAATTGTGAGGAGTGGCTCACAAGGGAAATAATACTTCATAATGGAGGGCAAGGAGGTAATTAGTGTTTAAAATCTGTCATTAGTATATACATAGGAGGTTATACTCCATTAGGGTTAAAGTGTAACCCTTGGTGGCTAGAGCACTCCTAGAGGGAGATTAAGAGAGAGGAGTGAGAAGAACATTGATTTGAAGCTTTTGGAAGAGGATTTTGGAGAAGAAGTCTCCTTTAATCTTGTTCCTAACATCTTAGAGATAAACCCTATGTAAATAGAATTTTAATTTCGTGGGTAATTAGTCTCAGATTAGTGGTTTTTCACTAATCACGTTTAAGGACTGGTTTTCTAGATCTAACTTGAAAAATCATGGTTTTTGGTATTTTAAAGTTGATTTTTAAAGCCCAATCTTTAGTATATATTGAGGGTAGATGTCTACTTCATTGTAAAGTATTTGATTTGAGGAGTTAAGACAAAAAAAATCGAGTTTGGAAAAAGTTTTACGAAAGTGATTAGCAAAAAAAATAGCAGATTTTTCGATCTGCTCAGTTCTGTACTAACCGGTATACACACCGGTATACCGGCCGGTATGCTGGGCGGCATGCCGGTTGGCATACCGGCCTTAAGAAAAATACCCAGTAAACCTTAGTAAAAATTATATACGAGAAATTGTACTAACCGGCATGTCGGGCGGTACACCGGTTATCGTACCGGTTACCATACCGATTTTGGTCAAATTTGGGCAGTAAGGTTGGTCTTTTATAAAAATGAAAATTTACACTAACCGGCATGCCGGGCGGTACACCGATTGTGTATCGGTTTTCATACCGGTCAGTAGAACAGTTTGAGAAAAATTCGTGGATGACGGGGATTGATTCTAAATTAATTTTAAATATTTTTAGGGAAATTTCCTGACTGTGAGAGGTTTTAGAATCAGTAAAAATCATCCTTAAAAATTATAACTAAGATTTTAGAAGGATTATTCACATGTTTATATCGTATAATAGGAGATCATCCAGAGTCTTCCAAAGCAGCTCAGTAGACTCATATTCGGCGAGCTTTCAGTATTTGGTGAGTGTGTAGATGACTTTCTATATATGTATTTTGTTTATGTACGAGTTTGTGTTTAGTTGTAGTGGTTACATGCTTTTTATGTGATGAATGCATAGGGATAGTTGTCTTTCTTTTCTACTTGCAAGCATATAAAATAAGAAAACATTATGATATGTCGAGGTTGGAACTGCGGGGCCAACGTCATAAAAAAAGTTGATTGTGACATGTCGAGGTTGGAACTACGGGGCCAACAACATGAAAAGTGGATTGTGAAATGCTATGTGCATTGTGATATGTCGAGGTTTGAACTGCGAGGCCAACGGCATAAAAGATTACGGGGAAAAACCCATTAACATGTTGAAGTCGGGCTGCGATTCGGTGCCATTTTGTGTGTTGAGGTTGGAACTGCGGGGCCAACAAAATGAGAAAGTGCTATGAGCACGTTACAATAAAAATTAAATAAAACAATATATGAAAGTGGCTTGTGTACGTGATAGATGGGGAGAGACACCACCCCTTTTGATAGTTGTTGTGTACGTGATAGATGGGGAGAGACACCACCCCTTTGGATAGTTGTTGTGTATATGATAGATGAGGAGAGACACTACCCCTTGGACAGTTGTTTGTTTACGTGATAGAAGGGGAGAAGCACAACCCCTTAGTTACTTGTTTCTTTACTTGTACATTTTCTGTACACTGCGAGTTTTCTCTTTACATATCAAAGTGCATATATGTCTGTCGTATCTGACACTCCTGGATATCTTTTGCTGTTTGTTTTAAAATCTATATCCAAGTTAGGAGGAGTAGCAGGTTCACTTTTGCCAGCCATTGCCGAGTTGCCTTATAGAGCAGTTAGTAGAGGTTGCTCAGTGTTGGAGATATTTATTTTTCAGCTGGTTCAGTAGATTGTTAAGGTGTACTAGTTCTCTCTTTATCAGTTTGAGTTTTGAGATAGTTGAGTTTGTGGTTTAGTGGAGTTTCTTGTTATAGACCACTTGTTGAAGTTTTATATTCAGTACTTCCGCTGTGTTTTTATTTTATAGTCAGACTTATGAGATTCGTTGTTACATATATCACTTGGGTTTTTAGTAGTTGATGCTTTGTTAGTCATGTATCCGTTGCCAGTTTTAATATTATTATTATATTCTAGAATGGGTAGTCTCACTTAAGATCTAGTGGATCCTCATGCATGCATCATATGCTTATTTCTATACACCCGGCACGCACCCACGACCATCATATACATCGGTTGTTTGGATTTCTATACTAGGCTGTTGCCTAACCCTTTATTTTTAGGTATAGAGATCCATGATTGACTTGGAGTCCAAAGATTTAGGGGACATTTTGGAAGACATCATTTGGTAGCTCATTGTCTTTCATTCATTTGTAATTGTATTTCTTACCTTTTTGCAAACTTACCAAACATTCTTATTGTAAAGTTATGACCCTCATTGGGGTTTGTATGTGACATATATTCTTTACTCTCATTTCTTTTATTATGGGTTGGTTATAGTTGATGGTAGTTATTTTTACCTCTTGATGCATTCTTTTCTTCCTTTATTTATATTTTAAAAAATGGTTTAAAATTTCCGGATTGTTACAGTTGACATTAACACGTAATGTTCTGTATTTGCCGTGTTCTATGCTTGGTTGTGTTCACTGTATGCGTTCTCTCTCACTCTCTATTTGTAATCATGTTTTAAAATATTTTTTAAACATTATATTAACTTTGAATTTTTCACATATTTTGGATTGTTCAGTGCCTTCGGCACTGGTCGAGTGGCATCAAATTTTGATCAAATTTTAGAGATCTCCTTATGAAATTATGAATACAATCCGGTGTCTTAATTACCCTACATAAATCGATAGACAAGAAGATTATGATTTCATTTTAATGTTTTTAATTATTTACAGCTTTTAATTTGGTCTTTTATGATAAACTGAGTGAACATATAACATGTCAGTATAAATTTTGGTAGTGTCGAATGCACGTGTCAGGTGTCGATTTCATTGATCAAGTACCTTCACGCATGAGCAGTTCACTAGTAATAATATTGTAATATTGTCTTGACAATATAGAATTGGCTTGACGCGGAAGCTGCATTTATATTGAATTAAATATGTTTTTTTCTCTAAACGACATCCTAATAAGCACAACTTGTACTCTAAAACAGATAATCTTTTTCTCACATGCTCATCGACGTCTCATGATTAGTGTTTTTGCACGATAAAACCGATAAAACTATTAAACTCTCTCGAGTCGTACGATTTCCAGAGGCTTCCTCATCCGTCGATTAAACTCTTATCCCTAATTCATCTACTGTTTTCCTGGTAGACGTGCATACACCACTACCTCTTCAACCATCATACCCATTTTAAACCCCTAAATTTGGTCAATACTTGGTCAAATACCCTAAATAAATCACTACCTCTCCAACCATCATACCCATTTAAAACCCCCAAATCATTTATCAATATTCCAACTATGTCCTCTCCATCTGACTATTTTGTGCGGGGCCCATCCCGGAGTTTCACATAAATAATCCGAATCGTTCATAAATTTTAAAATAATATTTTAAATATCTTTGTAAAAAATAAGCGCAATTGGATAAGAATATGTTCATCATCTAAATATTGGTTTTTTATTTAGAAGTTTGAGGCATAATTTTCGAATTAATCGGATTAAGAACTTATAGCTATCCGATTACATTGATTTTTTACCAAGTCACTGATAATATTATTTTAAAATTTATGAATAATTTGTATTATTCATTTAAAACCCCGAAATATGGCCTATACAAAACAGCCTCACACTATAGAATTTTTAGAATTTGGGTACATAGTAAATCCCAAAATTTGGAAATTTACTGTAGCACCCCTAATGTTTAGCACAAAAAAAAATGCTGAATTCCTGACAGCGCGGCAGACCCCATACGCCTCACCCTCAGCATGTATGAGGAGGTAAATACCCGGGCACCAGCGACCCTACTCCTAAACGGCTGCTCATATTACAGCGCGGATCGGCCTCACTATCCCGCACACGGGCGGAGTGAGACTCGACCCCAAGACCTGTCGAACGGTTTCACAACACCGTTTAGGAATCGAACCACTGGGGTACACCCGTGGGTGTCCCTAATGTTTAGCACGCCTAATTTTGTGGTTGAAGGACGAGTAGTAGAAGGCATACCCTAATTTTGGGTTTGGGTCTAAATGAGAAACAGATCATTCCTTCATCTATTCGACTGCACGCACAACCTCTCTCTCCTTAAACTCTCTCGCTCTATGTATCTATCTGCGTCATCGGTATAGCCGGTAAGCTCTCTTGCTTCAGTTGTTTTTCTGTAATTGGTTCATTGTATTGATCCTTTCCGGGGTATTACTTACTGAAAAACCCTAGTTCGTGATGTCAGCACTCTCAAATATGATATTTGATGTGATTATTGTAGTCGATGTGTTCGAATTCAGCAATTTTGTATTTTTAGCGTTATGTGCTTGTTTTAATCTGGTAATAGGTGTGTCGTATTTTGATTTTGATTTTTGAATTAGTTTTCTTAAGGAAGGGATGGGTGATTTTGGATTTCCTTTTCGTAATTGTGCTTCTGTGAATCTAGGTTTGGTTTGAAGATTTGCAGCCTTTTCTGATGGAAAATGGAGTTGGGACTGATTTAGGAGAAATGGTTATGGAAAATGAAGTTTTGGAATTGATAGTAGAGGACAGAGCTGAGTTTGGGTTTGATGAGTCTAAGGAATCCGAAGGGGATGAAGTTTTTGAGGAGGCAATTGCTTCTGAGCTGCCAATAAATTTTCCAGAGGTTATTGATGTCAACCGAGATGTTATTGTTAGGGATGTTGGGCATGTTGCTGGATCTGTAGATGTTGATGAGGACTTGTGGGTGGGAAATGATGTTGAGAAGTTTGTAGAGGCAATTGGGGGTCCTGTCGTGGTTGGTGATCACGAGGAGGAGCTAGCCGTTGTTGAACAAAAGATGGAAGGTTTTGTGGGTGGAGAGTCTGTTGATGAGGCAAAGGAGGGGGAAATCAATGATGTGGAAAGGGTGTTGGAAAAACTTGTAATGGGTGAATTGAATGATACAGGGAATGATGTCTCAGCAAATGTTGGAGAGGGTGAGGCGAGGGAGGTATCTGGTATTTCTTCTACCGGTGCAATGGGAGTTTGTAAAGATGGGTCTCAGGAAGATAAGAATTCTGGTGTAGTGGCTGATGGAATACTGGTTGATGACAACACTGAAGTTGGGACTGCACAAAATTTGCATGTAGGTAGCCCTAATTCTCAGCATGAGGTGGAATCCATTGGAGATTCAGCTGAATTGGTTGAGGAAGTGAAAGAAACCTTGGCTTCGCTGGATGCCAAATCCACTGGAGAGGTTTTGTATCAAGATGAAACGACAGAGGGCGTGAAAACATTTCTGGCTATATTGGACTCATGTCGTCATGATGACAAGATATCGGAAAATAAAGATGCTCTCAACCTTTGTGCTTCTAATTTTGAACAAGTGAATGGGAATTTGGTTAGCGTGGATGCGGAAAACATAGATGACAAGAGTGGGGAACTCAATGCAGAAGATTCATTAAGCCCAGTTCCATTTTATCAAAACAACAAGAGTGAAGAACCGAAGGTTGCAGCTAACTCAGGTTTAAAAAATGAGGATGATGGGAGTCAAGAAATGAAACATCTATCAGCTACTGAAGATTCAGGTCACCATGCAACAACTGGGAAACCTGAAGATACGCTATTTACTTATGTGGAGGAAAGATCACTTACCTCGGAGATTGGAAAATTTCCCATGTCAGAGAATACTGTGGTGCACGATGATGAGAAAATTCAAGCTTGTCCACTCGATTTGGGGGCAACAGAAATTGAGGGTTCTCAACTTCAGCCTATTGATAAGCTTGTTGAAGCTTCCAATTCTGTGCCCAAGGAGCCTGAAAACGAAGGAGCAAAAACTGAGGTGGTCGGGCAAAGTATTGTTAAACCTGCAACGGATGTTTCTCCACCAATTCTGAAGTCTGCAAATCCTACCCCTACACCTGCTCGTCCAGCTGGCCTTGGCCGTGCGGCCCCACTGCTCGAACCTTCTTATCGAGTTGAGCAGCAACCTAGGGTGAATGGAACCTTATCTCAGATACAAAACCAACTCACTGAAGACCCTACGAACGGGGAAGCTGAGGAAAACGACGAGACCCGTGAAAAACTCCAGATGATACGGGTGAAATTCTTGCGTCTTGCTCGTAGGCTTGGGCAGACTCCTCATAATGTAGTTGTGGCCCAAGTCTTATACAGACTAGGACTAGCTGAACAGCTGAGAGGAAGTAATGGGGGACGTGTCAACTCCTTTAGCTTTGACCGTGCCAGTGCAATGGCGGAGCAGCTTGAGGCAGCTGGTCAGGAACCCCTTGAATTTTCTTGCACCATCATGGTTCTGGGAAAGTCTGGAATCGGCAAAAGTGCAACCATCAACTCCATTTTCGATGAGGTCATGTTTGGGACTGATGCTTTTCAGATGGGTACAAAGAAGGTTCAGGATGTTGTGGGTACTGTTCAGGGGATCAAGGTACGAGTTATTGACACACCGGGTCTTCTACCTTCCTGGTCAGACCAACGGCATAATGAGAAGATCCTCCATTCTGTTAAGAGGTTTATCAAGAAAACTTCTCCCGATATTGTTTTGTATCTTGATAGATTGGACATGCAGAGCAGAGATTTTGGTGACTTGCCTTTGTTGCGTACAATCACTGATATATTTGGGCCTTCAATTTGGTTTAATGCGATCGTGGTTCTAACTCATGCAGCCTCGGCTCCACCTGAGGGTCCAAATGGCACTGCTACAAGTTATGACATGTTTGTCACACAGCGGTCTCATGCTGTTCAGCAAGCAATTCGCCAAGCAGCTGGCGATATGCGGCTAATGAACCCTGTTTCTTTAGTTGAGAACCACTCAGCATGCAGAACAAACAGGGCTGGCCAGAGAGTATTACCAAATGGTCAGGTTTGGAAGTCCCACTTGTTGTTGCTCTCCTTTGCGTCAAAAATCTTGGCTGAAGCAAATACACTTCTAAAGTTGCAAGATAGTCCTGGAAAGCCTTTTACTGCTCGAACAAAAGCACCTCCTTTACCTTTTCTTCTCTCATCGCTTCTTCAAGCAAGGCCACATCTGAAACTTCCAGAAGAACAGTTTGGCGACGGCGACGACTTAGATGATGATCTCGATGACTCATCTGATTCAAATGACGAATTAGATTATGACAAGTTTCCTTTTAAACGGTTGACGACGGCCGAGCTGGCAAAGCTTACTAAAATTCAGAAGAAAGCTTATTATAATGAACAGGATCAAAGGGAAAAGCTTTTGATGAAGAAACAGTTGAAGGCAGAGAAAAAGCGGCGGAAGATGATGAAGAAAATGGCAGCTTCGGCTAAGGATTTGCCAAGTGACTACGGTGATGATGTGGAAGAAGAAAGTGGTGGTGCAGCATCTGTTCCCGTTCCCATGCCGGATTTGGCCTTACCCACTTCTTTCGATTCCGACAATCCAGCGCATCGCTATCGCCATCTTGATTCTGCCAACCACCAGTGGGCTGTGAGACCTGTTCTAGATACTCATGGTTGGGATCATGACATTGGTTACGAAGGCGTCAACGTAGAAAAACTTTTTGTGGTTAAACAAGCGTTGCCTGTTTCTTTCTCTGGGCAGGTTACCAAGGATAAGAAGGATGCCAATCTCCAAATGGAAATTGCCAGTTCCATAAAGTACGGTGAGGGGAAAGCAGCCTCTCTCGGTTTTGATATGCAGACTCTTGGAAAGGACATTGCTTATACTCTACGCAGTGAGACAATGTTTAGCAATTATAGGCGAAATAAGGCAACTGCGGGTCTCTCAGCAACTCTATTGGGTGATGCCCTGACAGCAGGAGTGAAAGTTGAAGACAAATTAATTGCTAATAAACAGTTCCGGTTGGTTATGTCTGGAGGTGCCATGACTGGACGTGGTGATGTTGCTTATGGTGGCAGTTTGGAGGCCACTTTGAGAGATAAAGATCATCCTTTTGGTCGTTCACTATCAACTCTTGGGCTTTCTGTCATGGATTGGCATGGAGATCTTGCTATTGGAGGAAATATGCAGTCCCAGATTCCTGTTGGGCGGTTTACAAATTTGATTGCTCGTGCCAATTTAAATAACAGGGGTTCTGGACAAATCAGTATCCGCCTGAATAGCTCAGAGCAACTCCAAATAGCTTTAATTGGCCTCATTCCTCTACTCAGGAAGCTATTATTAGGTTATCATCATCAGTTGGAGTTTGGACAGTGATGAAAATTGTGTTACACATCTGCAGCAGCTATGCGGTAATAGGAAATAAATTTCAAAATGCCCGTGTCTTTGTGGTCACCATCAAATGTGAGCATACCTCTGCTGCTATTTTCTTTTCACAGCTACATAATGCTTTTGAGTAAGGTGAGTGTAGTTTTTCTGTTAGACGTCTTGCATTTGGTATTTTGGTCCCAGCTAAGCTTCATTGCGGACATAATGATGCTACTTCGTTTTTATCTTTGTCGTTATTTAGTCTCAAGCGATGGTCATTATAAGTGTTAATGTTATCTTGTGAGATCTTTTGTAGTTTCTATTATTACCTTTTAATTTTATAATTTCCTTGTTGCTTTTGTTTAGCACCTTGTATAGGGCACTAAACATTAATGGTCTCTCATTTTGCTGTTCCCATTTTTGCACCGAGGCTAGAATAAAAAGCAAGATGTAATATTTGTGAAGATGGAATTGTCACATACAGCAATTTTTGACCCGATCCTTGCCCGACAATGCGTATTCCAGTTAATGTCACCCCATGTATTTGATTTTGTACCATACTGCAATTTGCCTTATATTTTTATTAGAATTTTTTGTTGTGTTAACTATTCTATTTTTATGTCAGTCATTACGGTCGTGTTACCATCTCCTCTCACTTGTTTGTCTTTCAGATGATGAATTAAGGCATCAAATATGAGATGTGATTTTGACATCCTCCGTGCTGTAATGGAAATTAGTTGACCATGGAAATGGACTGACATAATGTAAGTTTTCAAAAGCATCTGATCCTTGGAAAAAATTTAGATGCAATTGTAGGGGTACGATTTGAGATGCATTGAGATCCCTAGTTCATTAGGTGTTGCTTGTCGAAAGTAAAACTCGAATATCTACACTCCAAAGTTACTAGCATTTATTCTCTTGTTTGTGATTATGCATACTATCAAAACTGGCTTTTCTTTCTTTTTTCCCCTCCCATTAGTTGGGTTTCATGCAGTTAGGCATATAAGAATTATCTTAGTTGCAAGAAGAAAGGGTAGAATGTTGGCTATATGGTGAGCCTACTTAACTGGGAGGAATTGTTCCTGGAACGCACCATGTTTTGAACTAGGGATAGGAACTTATGTAAATGAAGAACCTCATGTTTTTGAATGTCATGCCATGTCTTCGAATTCTTTTTTTTTTATCGACCCACGGTGTTCCTTGCAAACTTATTTGTACATTAAAATCCATCGTACAACATAACATAACCTATGTAGTCTCCAATCGTTGATGGTATGAGCAGAGAAAGGATTGAAGATAGTCCTAACAGTTGACAATATGTATAAAGCGTCTGCTCTCATAAAATCACTGAAACTGTGACCTCCTATACCGTCAAAAATTGAGGAGCTAAAAGAATGTTTTGTTGCGAAATCATACCCCCAAATTAAAGCCAAAAGACATCACAAACGATAGAACAAAAATCACAAATAACAAGGTGAATACAAACTTATTTGTGCACAAATTCATCATCTTCAAAGATAATCTTGAAAAGCATTGATTTAAAGGGGAATAACAAGGTGGATACAAAAAAAAATGATAAGATGAAAACACAAAAATGTGTTACATGACTTATTATAAATTAATTACTTGTGTTTGGACAAAAAATCACTGATAATGAAGGACAACTACATTATACTCAACCACGGCATCACCAGAGGTCATATTGATCCAATGCATCTTCGCGGTGGCAATTCCGCGTGCTAGCCGGAAAACACCGGACCCTCCCACAATGGACATTTCACGGTACTCATTAAAGATTGGGTTTTGGCTCAAAACGCTAAGAGTGCTACCGTTGTGCTCCCCACCGGTGAAAACAAAGTTCAAAACCATGAGTAAACTCCCTTCTTCCAGACCATCTGATACGTAAATCCCTCGAGCTCGACCCACTACAACGGGGTTGGGCTCCAGATCAACTGTCAATGAATCATCCATCACTGAAATTAACCCGAAGAAGGTGGGTGAGTGAGTAGTAATCTTAGCTTGGGCAACTGGAACTGCAGTTGGAGTTTTGCCGCTTACTATGTCGTGGAAATAGAAGTGAAGTTTTGTTAACTTTTCCTTCATTTTGCTAAGGCTTTGCATCCACATCTCCACCTCTTGTGGGCTTTCATGGCTTCCATGAACCATAGGCGCCATAGTTATGACCATTAAGCAGAGCAACAGAGCTGCAATCCCCTTTCCCATTTCTCTCTCTTTCTGTGTATGTGTGTGTGTTGTAATGTTGAGAAAAAAGGGTTGTTGTAGGGAAGCTTAATATAGTTGGTTTAGGGGATGCGCCAGTTGACCAAAAAACAATATATTTCTTTACATTATACTAAACATCTGTGACGGGATATATTTATCTTATAACAATTAGATGTGGATTTCATCAACATATCAGTATTATTTGGATACGATGCAATACGGATACAATAAAACTAAAAAAATAGGATACAGAGACGTTAGGAAACGTTTGTGAAAAGAGGATACTCCAAAATTAGTGGCATATGAATCTCGAATACTTTAAGGGTGAAATAATAATTTAGCTAGCTGATAATGCTGGGAGGGATAGAAGATTACAAAATCATATAGATTTCATGTAAAATAGGATAAAATTAGTTGAATTTTAAATTAATAGTTTTGAATTACTTCCATCGTAGTTTATTACTAGCAAATTTTCAACGTAAAAAAAATACCATTAAAAATTAATGCATAAGATTTTTTTTAAAATTCTGAATAAATATTTGCACTTAAATCCATATACTTGAAATTTAGTGACGGTTGCACTTTATTTCTACTTCTAAAAATCTCTTAAATTTGATTTTATCCTACAATTGAGCAATGAATTAGTATATATTAAGAATCTTTCAATGAAATAACTAGTGTTTTAAAACACTGTTTATTACTCAAAATACCAACCTCATCTTGATCACGAACCCTAGAGTAAAATAACAATTTGAAATATTCATTGTAAATTAGATTAGGGAAAAAAAGTTAAATCCCCCCCCCAAAAAAAAAAAACAGATCAATCCTAGTTGTAGATCAAGACGTTGACCAATTAACACAGGTACAAAATACATTTATTTTTATTTGGATCTTAAAAGAGTGAATATGTTGATTGTGTTGTATATAATTCTGTGAAAACAGTAAACACTTACAGAAATTTGATTGATCGAGGCTACTGTAAACAGTATTACCTTAAGACAAAATTTCGTCCCTCCACCGGTGCTTCGAGTTCACGGACGCTTGTCTCCCAGGTTACAACGATCACGCACTTGGAAGTAGCACGACACTCCGAATGCACAGCAAACCAGACTTGTGCAGTATTCTCTCGATGCAGTATGAAAATGCTATGAGAATGCAATTCAATTCATATTTAAAAATGAAGAGGAAGGGCTCAATATATAGATTATATGGTGACTATTCGAAAAAATCCAATAGGCATGAGGTGTGACTTTTTACAACGAGGTGTGACTTTTCATAATGAATAGGTACAGACACAACCCTTGATATAGGATGTGTCCATTTGTAGTCAATTTTCTATTCACACTCCAATTTATCTAACAATCCCCCACATGAATGAAATTGACTAAATAAATAATGCAATGCAGACACTGAGAAAATACTAATAGAAGCTCATGCATACAAATTCTGTATATTTTTATGCTTCCATAGCAGCGAATGTTTGCTTATCAGTCTGACCTTCTGAAAGTACAGAAGCATCTTCATTAAAAAACCTGAGATTCAGTGTTGTAAGATAGAACTACATTTTCTGTTGCCACCTCTTAAAATCAATCCCATTGAATTTCTCAGGTTTTTCATCGTGATTGACGGGAACCGTCGGAACAGGTGCAACAACATGAGTGAGGGTGGGATTAACAGTGTTCCCATTCTGCATACTTGTGCCGGTGTTGGATCCGGTCTTATCAGAACCATTCTGAAGTCAAGTTTCAGCCATTTCTGTTTGCAAACAGAAGATAAACAATTGTATAAATAAAGCAATGTATAGTCGGTAAGAAATTTTACCAAAAAACAAATCCGAAACTACTTGACACGTTGTTAAAATTAGTATGTAAAGAGTGTGTAAGCAGTATGAATTAAAATTAACCAGACTATTAATATTTGATGTTTAAACAAATATATAGATAGTGCGCTAATTTTTTTTCCTGTATAGAACAAAAAATTAAAACCCATGTTCGACTACGCAAAGGAAAGTAACTAACAAAGGGAATTTTTTTTTTCAAAGGACTAATTGCTGTAATACACTACTGTATCAAAAGTATTCTGAAAGTAATTGTATTAGACTTTGTTTTTACACCCCGAAACAAGCTTTGGTTATGTTTTAAAGGAGGTAAATTTTTATGATTTGACATAACATTTCATGATTCTTTAATTTCAAATTTTGTTTTATTAATCTCTATATTTGGTTATGTTTTTAGATTGGATTCAATCCAAAAGAAATTGTGGAACTTCCATCGATAATACAAAAGTGCAAAACGCTTACCGAGTTGTTATTTTCGGTATATCCACAATTAGACGTATCAGGAACTGTTACTCCAAATTATTTAACTGAAAGGACAATACTCTCTGCACGTAATGACGATGTTAGTGACATTAATCTCGCTGCCTTGAATACCTTCCCTGGGGATATGACGACATACTATGCTGCTGATAAAATGTCCCATGAAAATGATTTTGATCGCACCGTCTCAAACAGATATCCGAATGAATACCTGAATTCCTTGGATTCATCAGACTTACCTCCATTCAAGTTACACTTGAAAGTTGGTTGTCCGATAATGTTATTGCGAAATATTTAGCCAAAAGCCGGACTTTGTAATGGTACTCGATTGATGGTGGTAAGATGTGACACTCGCGTTATTGAAGCTAAAATTTTAACTGGTGACATATTTGGCAATTTAGTTTTCATTCCGAGAATATCATTGACTCCATCTTCTACTGAATTTCCATTCGAAATGACGAGACGTCAATTTCCAGTCCGACTGGCATATGCAATGACAATTAACAAATCGCAAGGACAGTCTGTAAAATTCGTGGGTGTTGATTTGCGGACACCTGTATTCAGTCATGGACAACTTTATGTGGCTTTATCAAGATGTACGTCAGGAGATCGCACAAGTGTACTTCTCTCCGACGGTGTCACAAATTCAACGACAAATATTGCGTATCCCGAAGTATTGCTAGAGTAAAAGAGATACAATTATTAACAATTAATTTTTGTGTTCATGAATTACAATTATTAACAATTAACTTATTGTTAATTCTATTTCAATTTTCAGGATTGGAATTCAGCTATTACATAATGCAATTTTGAAGAGGCCGTTACAGTTCGTCGATGAGGATAATTGTAATTATTACCAGTTGTCAATTTAATTAAAAACAATATATTTTGTATTAACAGATATTTTATAATTATAGTTTTCTGTTAATTGCAAATTTGTCCCGCTCAATTAGATACTTTTATTAATGCATTTTCTCAATTTTGTTAATGTGTTGCACTTTATATTCCGTAATCACGCGCCAAGAGTTGTCACTGATAAAAACACTCAAAGTTTCGTCGCACCCTTAGGTATTGTGTTGTGCTTTCGATTCTGTCGCACCGTGCCATCGACACGGGCTATACCAAAAACACGAATCGAGTGTCGTCACTCATTATGAGTGCCGAAGGCACTCTAAAGTGCCGAAGGCACGAATCAGTGCCGAAGGCAATACTAACACCCAAACTTTCATTGTACCCTAAGTAATTGTGCTGCGCTTTCTATTTTGTCGCCAAGTGCCATCGGCACGGGCAAGTACTAGTTCTGTATAATTAGGGAAACAGAATTGAAAACAATAACTATTGTGTTCTGCACTGTTGAACGCCCAAAAAATTAATATGAAAAAAAATAATAGATTTTGTCTTAAGATTGTTGTATATAATTCTGTAAAAACAGTAAACACTTACAGAAATTTGATTGATCGAGGCTACTGTAAACAGTATCACCTTAAGACAAAATTTCGTCTCTCCACCAGTGCTTCGAGTTCACGGACGCTTGTCTCCTAGGTTACAACGATCATGCACTCGAAAGTAGCACGACACTCCGAATGCACAGCGAACCAGACTTGTGCAGTATTCTCTCGATGCAGTATGAAAATGCTATGAGAATGCAATTCAATTCATATTTAAAAATGAAGAGGAAGGGCTTAATATATAGATTATATGGTAACTATTCGAAAAAGTCCAATATGCATGAGGTGTGACTTTTCACAATGAGGTTTGAATTTTCACAATAAATAATTACAGACTAAACCCTTGATATAGGATGTGTAAAGACACAACCCTTGATATAGGATGTGTCCCTTTGTAGTCATTTTTCTATTCACACCCCAATTTATCTAACAGATTGTAAGTCGTATTAATCGCACAATTAGTGATTAAATCCTTAACTAAAATAATTTTGGGATTTAAAATTTTATCCAACCAATTATATTCAATTCCATTAATTAAGATTAATTAATTAATTAGATTTAGGCCTTAATGGTGATTAACGATGTTAATTATGTCCATACACATGTGAATGTTCAATATGATACGTGGCTCCATTCACTTCTCAACTTTCACCCCCTCTTTCCCCCTGTTACTCTCTGCTCTTCTTTTCACTTCACTAATCTTCACACACAGAGAGATCTTCATGCAGGATCTGTAACATTTCGAACCGAACATACCGAAAAAATGTGGAAATAGAAAATTTTCTTTTTTCTTTTTTCAATCATCTAATAACTCAACATAAAATACCCTCCAGGATTTGCATGCAGAGGGGACACATATATATTACAAGCTTAAAAAATTGTTTAAACTTAATACAATAAAAAATAATGAGCACAAAAACTAAACATTGAGGGCCCGTTTGGTAACGTTTATGTTTATTGTTTTTTGTTTATTAAAAACTAAAAACAGAATTATGTTTTTTTAAATATAAAAAAAATGAAAACATGTTTGGTAATATGTTTTTTAGAAACAGTAAAAAATAAAAACAACATAAAACATGTTTGGTAATATTCTTTTG